>VZTV01084542.1:12548-48884 GCA_013400875.1 Anhinga rufa | reverse complement strand
CAGCCAAAACCAGCACACCATTCTTTATCATAGCAGATGCTGCCCTTCTTGTTCCTTTTGCTCACTATCTCTCTCTCTTCTTCCTTGCTGATTTATAAGGCTATTTTTTTTTCAAATACAGCCACTTTTTTTCCTCTTCTCCACCAGGCTTCTCTGGTTTTGACATGCAGAAATGTTACTTCACATTTGCAAACTTCCTTTCCTTCTGTTGATATTAGTCCCAGGCTTATATTTTCCCTTCTTGGTACTGTACCTGCCAGGGCTATTTCTGCGACCCCTTAATACTCCTGTGCCATCAACCCTAGCCTTGTACCTATCCCTCT
Source organism: Anhinga rufa (assembly GCA_013400875.1). NCBI lineage: Eukaryota > Metazoa > Chordata > Aves > Suliformes > Anhingidae > Anhinga > Anhinga rufa. The sequence continues at coordinate 48,561 of VZTV01084542.1, read as the reverse complement.
TCTTTTCTCCATTGCTGTTGTTGTCAGTTTTAGTGGAAGGATGAACTGTTGTTATTATCAAGATTTATCTCCATAATTGTCCCCTTTGTGTACCGTAGGCAGAAAAACAACATGCTGGGAAGGAGGAAAGAAAGTATAAAGAAGTTGTGATTTTCTCATGATGAGAATTAAATGGCATGTTTTGGCATAAACACGGTATATTTACATCTTAAAGGAATTGGCTGGACTAGCAAAAATAATCCTTTAACTTTTTAAAGTGACTGGACTGTCCTTAGTACTGGATAAGTATGGCTGACATAAAACCGTTAGGAAGCAACTTATTATCTCTGGATTTGGAGGATACTTTCTGTGTTTTAAATATCTATTGGAAGTTTTTTGCATTTTTTCTGTACCCTACTTTTCTAGTATTTTGCTTTGGTTGTATGGGAAGAATACAGAAAGTGAATGAAGTGGAATAAACTGGTGTGGCAATATTTAAAATGAAAGTGACCTGAACTGTGACTATCAGTCATTGTATATCAGCCAAACCAGGGCAAACTTTGCACTGCCCATTTAAAGGGAAATAAATCCCCTTTATCTGTATTTACCTTGCTACAATTATCCAACAGCCTATATTCATTATCCTGGGGAGTATTACTGAAGCTAAACTGTTTCCATTGCAGCTCCAGTCCTTCCAAGTGAAGCTCCACACATGTGCTCTAGTTGTTTTGGGCTTTCCTTTTTACATATTAGGTGGTCATAATTTCTTATTTTTGACTCCTGTGGCTGTGTTTAAATGATTGTCTTCTATTTTATTAGCATAGACTTTGTATTACAAAGCCTCTTTTTAAAGAAACAAAATAAGAATGTATTTTCTTGTCACCCTTCTTTAAATTCTTTCTTCTTGCTGCATTCTCTAGGGACAACCTTTGAATTTAATTAACTAGCAAAAGGGGCTTCTTTTGAAAAACTTTCGTACATTTAGGAGAATTAAATGGAACTTTTATAGCTCATTGTGCCTTCTGAAGTAAAATTATATAACAATATGGCTGGTGGAAAAAATATTGTGACAATATAGGCAATAAGGGCCTGCTCACTTTCATTTTGTATGTAATGTAACTGCTTGAATAATAGATTTAAAATATTTAAAATTTCAAGTCAGCAGCAATATCACAATTTTAAATATATTGAAATAAAGTATTAGAGAACCCCATTTTACTTATTTTCCTCTATCCTCATCTGTTTAAGGCTGAATTCATATTTCCATTGGTAATAGTATCATTAATTGCTAAATGGGATTGCTATTTTGTTACCGTCCACTAATTTGGGTATACCAAAGTGGTGACATTATTTGCATTGTTGCTGGCAAGAAAAGCTCAGGCTTGTGAAACCAATCTGCTTCCCTCATAACCTCTTCCTCCTATACCAGTAGCACCCTTGACTTTGATTTTATGCATATTATTTCAATATTAGAGTTTTCTGAAGCTGTATTTTAAATAAGCTGTTCTTAAAAAAGGCTATGTGTTTTCTGAAACCTGTGTTATACTCGTGAAAATAAGTAGCAAATTTGCAGTAAGTCATACACTTAGAGCACTGTATGCTCTATTATTCATCTCTTGGAGTTAATAAATGGGAATCAAGACTTGTAACCTCTGTCTCCAGACCTGCCAGTGATTCATCCTGCAGCTGTGGACAAATCATGTGGAAAGAGGCCCGAGGTGCTTCCTTTCCACAAAGCTGTGATTCTTTGATGTAAGGAGATCCTGCTGCAGAAGTGTGTGTGCAGAAGTATAATGTTTTCTACAAAACCTGAAAAAAAGAGTATTTGTTAAAAATAGACACTTAAAACTAACTTAAGAGATTGTTACAAGTAAAATATTACCCATTTTCATCCTTCATTTCTTTTCAGCTCAGTCTTTTACCCTCTGCCTTTTCTCCCACTTCATACACAGTGAGCTTTGCTATCCTCACTTGGTAAAAAAGTTTTTCTCCTTTCCTCTTAGTCTTTTATTGGATTGTTTTTTTGTATTCTCTCCTGTCTATATTTTTCCCTTCAACATTTACATTTTCTTTCTGTTCTTCTTGGGTGTAATGTCTTTGGATACAATGCTTACTGACTTCAGTGGTGGAGGAAAAATTTAAGTATTCTTGGCAATTTTAATACATTTTCTGATGAGTTGGCATTCCATAACAATTTTAAGGAGACTGTGAAGTCATGATGAATTAGCTGGCTGTCTTACAATACTAATTGAGTCTCCTGACTTCTCTGAGGAAGATTGCCATGTTTAATGTCTTTCCTACTATCTTTATACTACACTGGAGTAGCAAAATTATAACATTCTAAAAGGGAAATGAGAGGAAAATAAAAAATTGCTTTTAGACTTGAATTGGAAAGATAAATTTGGTGAAGTGCTGAACATAGCAAGAGTGCTTCAATGAGCAGAAACTCTTCTGGAAAAAGTCTTGCAATGGTTCTGGTGTGACTAAACATCCCCTTCTGGCAGGAGTTGTTGGTTAGTGAATGAAAGAAGAAACAGAGGGTCAAGGTCAAGATAGGCTGGAAGATGCCAAACAAGATTACTGAAAGAAGGTCAGTTCTTTGCTTCATCCTAAAAGAGTTGAAAGAACCCATTTGGTTTAAGTAATGGGTTATTGTGCCTTTTATGTGTAGTAGAAGAAGCAGCTTTTGGCCTTTGTGAAGTCCTTAAAAAGTTTTGCTAGTCAAGGCAAAATGAAATTAAATTAGGGCTGAGAGTCAAGGAGGTGTTTTGGTTTGCATTGGTCTGAACATATAATTTACACCTCAGTGAAAAGTTCACTTGTAGAGCTCTTTTATATGTCCTTCCTAGTCACACTTACTGTAACATTATTTGTGGGTGCAGATATTGCCAGGACTGTGCAGGATGTGGATGTTAATAACTCTGATGGTTACCACATTATCTTTTCTGTGCAGTTCAATCAAGCACACACTGCTGTAAGAAACAGATTATTTATGGAGCTATGACACCAGACAGCAGGCCCTTTATACTGAGCGTGCTGTATTAATGGTTTATGCCTATTCTGTATTTAAAAATAGCTAATCAGGGATGAGTAGTTTTTACACACTCTTCCTCTAGATGGAACCACTCTGCTGCTTCACTTGGCTGAAATACTATCTGTTTAACAGCTGAAGAAACTGCTGCAGCAGGTACTTGCAGTGTATGCAAGATGTGTTCATCTATGTTCAAGTGCGCACACGTGGCTAGGAGCATGCTGTGTGGCATTAGAGGCATGACGTGAAAGAAAGAATGCTCTTGGGTTTTGTTTTGCTTCTGGAAATAAATAATTTGAAGGTAGTGTTTTGAAACTTTGATCTGTTATAGAGTAGTGAAAATTATTATCTTTATGGGAATAGTGACCTACTTATTCTACGTCCAAATGCAGTCAGATGCTTCATCTTGCCCTCATCTCTGTAAAGTCTATTTCAGAGTTTATAACCAGACTGTTAGCAATAACACTCACCATCTTCACATGTTATAATCCTTTCTGTTTATGGGTTTGTGCACAGAACTTGATCTACTATACCAGGCATTGATACCTCTATTTTCAGTAGAAACATCTTGCATCATGTACTGCTTCTCTATTTCCATTTGTTTTTTTTTCCAGAAACTATCCCAGTTAAAAGAGCTTTCTTTTTCTTTACTAATGCTTTTCCCATATTTTGTGATTACGTGGATTTTTCAGTAAGTCGTATATACAACTTTCTCAAGGTTTCTCTGTTTTTACCTGACTTGGAAATAAATGGGTCCATTTAACTCTTATCTTCCCAGTTGTAAATATGAGCTAAATGTATTACATAATACGTGTTCATGTTGTTTTTATTGAATTAATCTGGGAGCCACAGATTTTACTGAAACTGGATATTTTACTATTTCTAAGACAGCACTTATGTGCAGGACTTGGCCCACTGCAGGTCACGTAAAAGATTCAGAAGATAAACTAGTTTGATTAATTATCTGCCTAATCAGAATCAAACATAGTAAAAGATTGTCCAAAAGAGAAGAAAGAAAAAATTGTGTAGCACAATTAATCTTGAGGTTTTTAGTCCTCTTTTTCTCCCAGAATATTGAAAGTGTGCTGAAATAATGTGGCCCTAAACAAAACCAGCACCAGGAAATAAATATAAGACGGCGGTTCTTGGTCATCAGCGGCTAAGGAAGGAAATGCTTAGTCATACAATTGCTTTAAGACTGTATCCTTTGATTGATGTTACCCTATCTGTCTTGTTAGGAGAAAGAAATACGGCAATGGATTATTATCCATTTTGTAGAATCTCTATTACCACATAATAATATTAAAATAACGAGTGATGAAACAGTGTAGTAACACTGTTTAGTACACTGTTTAGTAACACTGTAGTAGTACTGTTTAGCAGTTATGTTGTCAGTGCAATTTCTGTATCTTGAGTTTTCTGGCTTTTGGTCAAACTTACCTGAGGCATGCCAATATTAATTTATCATTATACTAGAAGAATTTAATTGCAAAAGTCCAAATGCAAGGCTAGAAATGAGTTTAATCTAGATTGTGTTTGTATGGAATAATAAACTATTAAAATTGAAAGAATTAAGAGAAAGGTTAAAGAGAAATTTGGAGAGGATGCCAAAGAGAAGAATTCAGCAGACCCTGAGGAGGTATGCTATGTGTACAGAAAAACTAGGTGGCGAGGGTTCGCATATGTGGAACCTTTTCTTATGGAGGAAATGGTTAATGTTGTTTATGAACTAGTGCCCACATTTCATTAAAGACATATGTTTGTGTGTATATATCTGCTAACACAGTACCACGATTCAAGTAATATGGACAGCTGAACTATGTAGGCTAATGGCTGCTGGCCGTTGTTAAGTATTGTCATGTTTGTTTGATCTATTGAATCAGCAATGTGCCATGATCCATTAATCCTATTTATATTTTAGTAATACTCAATCTAAACATGGGCTAACATATCTGTGTAGGTTACGTATAGATTACAATACAAACCTCAGGAGAAGACAACAGGCACAAGTCACCAAAGGGCTGGAGAAGGAAAGAAGTGTTACCCTGACTGAAGCAAAGAAATGTTCATTAAGCCAGGCAAGTACATGAGATGACTCCTGGTCTAAGAAGGCAATATTTGCATCTCTGAGGAAGCAAAACAGTATTTATTTTGACTGGAAGAAATGACCATGCAGTTTTGTGAATCATGAGGAAATAAATGAAGTCTCAGTGACAAACATTGAGGAGGACTTCAATGATCAGATTGGTTATAAAAAGCTAAGTGCTTCACCAAAAAGAAGAGCTCAGTGAGGGTTACAGCCTGAGGGTTAAGAGATGCAGAGAAAGGGAAAATGCAGTAGAAACAGAGGAAATTCTGTGGAAAGTTTTCTGGAGAAGGGTTTAGCTTCTTCACTTTTGGCTTCATAAACATTTTTAACTGTTTACTGCTTTGGAAGTTGTAAAGAAATATTTTTCTTGTTGTTTTTATCTTAACCTGGCTCGTGTTAGATGTTGGAAAGCAGCTGGACAATAGCACGTCTCACCCAAGCCTATCCTGAGTCAAACATCCCAATGTATTCATTGCATATTTTAAGAAATATTCTATTTGTCCAATGCATCCTCTAGGGTGTCCAAAGATGATAAAGTCTGCCATAATAAAGGGTGTCCCAGGGTCAGGTGAGTCTGTGCATTCCAGGTATGTCCCTCTCACTGGTAGGAACCAAGACAGCAATGTTTGAACTTGTATCCAGTGAGCTTGTCACAAAACATTTTAAAACTTTTTTCCCTTTTATGATCTATGGTGATACCCCCCTCCCATCCTCATGGAGTAGGATTTCTTAAAAATTACAAAGAACTTTGAATAGAAAAACATTAAGAAGACTTCTGAGGGAAGCTGGCAGATTGCACAGTGAATCCCTCTTCGTCTGAAGTGCAGCAACATGGCTTGGCCTTGCTCCTACCAGCCATGGGCACAGGGCTTCCCATGGGGGGAACCTTCCTCCAGGCGTGCATTTACAAATGTGGTGTTTAGGCCAAATAGTCTCCCCTTATTTTATACTGTTTTGAAATTGCTTTGGATGTGAAGAGATACAGCATCCTCTCATAATTTTTTATGCTAGTACTGGTGCTAATGGTTAAGGAGTTGACCCCAGTCATAGCTACATTTCTAAGCTGGATGAAGTGATCTTTTTAAATTTTAAAGAAAAATGCCAAAGTACTGTAGATTGAAATAAACCTCAGACATGAATTGAAATAACTTTTTTGTAAAGGAGAGAAATGAAAAGGAGACAGAACAGAGTAGATAAAAACTCTTCAGAAATAGCGATATTTACCTATGGTACAGGCAGAGATCACAGAGGTGTTTTTCTTCTGTGAGCTCTCTGCAGTCACTCATGGCTGAGGTCTAGCTGGATTCAAAGGAAGTGTCTCTGCCTTCATGTGCAAAGCTTGCTCACAGTAAGAGTTGTTATTGTGAGGCTCTGTCACAGGAATGCTGAACAGAAGTGCTTTCTGTACCCTTTGAGAAATGGCATGATTATAGGCAGGGGAAAATCCTTATTTTCCTACGATACTGGAAAAGTACCAAAGGAACAGTGTAGATGTTTTGCGTTAGGGAAGTCATATATATTTTCTGGAAAAAATACATTTAGACGGAGAATATGGATGATAGATGATACAGAAAAGCCAGTTTGTGACTACTGCAGTAAAAGAAAAAGTTGTTCAAGAACAGTTCAACCAGCTGGAAATAAAAATTTTGTAAACCTGCCAAGGTCAGTGAGACCCAAAGTGATTTGCTGATTAAATGATGGTCACGTGTTCGTGTGCCTGTGGGTTGTGTTTAATTTCTGTACTTTCATGCTGCAAAATTGAAAGCATGCTAAAAAAGGACAAATTAGACTAGAAAATAAAATTTGCATTTGCAGTCATTTCTTTAGAGGCTGCATTCTTTTTGGTGTTTGCGACAAGTTTCTGGGGTACTCTCCAAATACAAAGTTGTGTGAATCGCAAATTGAAAGCAACTTCTCTGTCACTTTGTCATCACATAAAATGTGGATTTCTGATTTAGAAGGTGGAAAAGTAATTTACTTTATTTTTTTAAAAATAAATTATTACATTCTGGTTCCTTGGTTCTACATTACAAATTAGATAGACAATTCTTAATAGAAGAATTAATGTATTTACTTCAGTAATGAGTTGCTTATAAAACTCTTACCATGATTTCAATAGATTAACTTTTTTAGTTTGAACTTCAGAGATTTCTCAGTGTAATTCCCCAACCGAATAGGTACAATGTGGCATTGTTATCATAACACTACAGATCAGCTTGCCTAGTTAGTAGGATTGGCCTGTGACAGTGAACGTTAGGACCCAAGAAAAATTGATTTGTAAGAAATTCCCTCTTTCTAGACTGGAGAATTGTTTAGATTTCCCAGTCAGAACTGGGATGAGAAAGTGAAATGTGCCAGTTAGTCACAACTCTGGAGGGTAAAGTCTCTTGCACAAGGCAAACGAATTAGGTAAATTTAAGGCCTATTTGAGAGAATTGTAATGGACTGTTGCTTGCCAAAACTAGCTGCAGACTCCAGCAAGCCAGAGAAGGTACAGTGGGGACTGTTTTCAGCCACCAAGCCTGGTTCTCCCAGTTCAGTTAGCTTGTTGGGGCAGGACATCTGTGCCAGCCCAGCAGCAGGGACCTCAGTGGTACCAAGAGGAATATGGTGGAACCTGCGGGCCCCCACTGAGCAAGGTAAAGTCTTGGAGATCAGCATGAATATCGGGGTTCACACAATTTGTCAAAATGAAGTTTCACAGCTTTGCTGGTGGCTGCGCTTTGCTGTGAAGGAGGACAGAAGAGAGACGCCACCAGAGGCCATTGCTGCTGTGGTCGCTGCCCACATCCTTCCTGCCCAGTGCTGCAGCCTGGCAGCACGGAGGTGGGAAATGGCCTTCCCTGTGCAGGAGGAGGAGGCTGGAGTAATGCCTCCTATTTACTAGCTTAAATTTAAGATATATTGCAGCCCCAGTGTTATATACTCACAACCTGATGCTCCTGTTAACAAGCACCGTAAATTGCTGAACGTCATTTTGCCACTTGTTACTCCCGATTGCTTTCATCCATCAGAGCCCAAGACGTGCCCCTGAGCTTGCTCTGCTGCTGGAACATTAATTTGGTGCATGAAAGATGATGTAATTTTGGGGCTTTTTCCAGTACAGTACTTTTGATTATATTGGATTGTGTTGAGCAGCCCAGGACAATAATCTGTGTATGTAATATATAAATATTACCTGAACAAACTAAACTTTATTTAATTACCTTTTTTTGTCCCTCATTTCTGCCTTTTCTCCTCAGTCTCTTGTTGACTTTAACTACAAAGGTACTATAAGCCAGAGCCAGGTGTTCTCCCTTGATCTGTCCTGGACTGGCTGCTCACACCACACTTGCTGTCTTACCTGTGTGTAGCCACTAAAGCACGAGAAGCAGAGATACAGATCCATCATGTCATTTCATTTATAGCAAATATAGCAAATAAGCATGAGAAAGGTGAGATCAAAAAAGGCTGTATAAGCCAGTATCTTTCCTGACACATGGTCTTCAAGATGGCAAATAGCCATCTTTGTTTTTAAGAGCACCTTTCAGAGCATTTTTGTTTTGAAATCCTTGCTTCACAGTATGTTACTTGTCCCTGAGGAACGATGTGACATGGTAGAACAGATTCTGATTTGTACTGGCTTTTCACTGATGATTTCATTGATGAAAATGCAACATTGTGTGAGTATAAAATGAAGCTGTCTCTCTGAAATGCTTGCACAGTTCTAGTAGTGATTTGGAATATCACTGCTCTAAACCTCATTGCTCATTTTTAGCAATTTGGGCTTGAGATGCTTGATGCTGTTGTCTAATAATATAAGAAGAAAATCCTACCAATGGTAGGAAGGCTGAATTCGCTTACACTGTATCTGATATCAAAAAACCAAACCAAAACAATTGCACTGAATAAATTCAGCATCCTGTCCTTTTCAAACATGAAATGTGTAACTGAAGGTTTTATAATCTCTGTTATTGCTGTAGTCTAGGGTATTTGGCTTTTCAGTCAGTCAATTTTCAATCAATGCAAGAGCTGGCCACAGGAAAAGAATATCATCTGATTGTGTATTTAATTACTGTTAGACGTAAGGAAAAAGCTGAAATAAATTTTTGTTTCCTCAAGCACCTTTATATTCTTTCATGGCTTTGCTTATGTGTGTACAATGTTCCGGTTGTTTTGTTATATAAAATATTGTAAATTAGTCATCTTAGCTTCTTGTGTGTGTGTGTGTGTGTGTGTGTGTTCGTGTTCTGAAGGAACTGTTTGAGCAGTCATAAGCCAAAGAACAGAAAAACAAAAAAGGCAAATATAAGTCATTACGTCAGTAAGTCATAGTAAAGGATATTGCCCAACTATTCAAATAAATAAGTGCAGTGAAAAGCATTTATTTAATGTAAATATAGTTGGATGGGAGGTGCATACAAAAGGTTTGGGGTAGTATGTTTCATAGTGTACCCACTGTACTTTTGATTTCCTTATATAAGGATTATACAAAACTTTTCAGGTGTGTAGAAAAAAGTAATAGTTTTTGAAAAAGTCATAGATTCCCAAATTCCTACTGCTCACCAAGGCTTAAGGAATTTTGTTTTATCAACATGTTCTTAGAATTAATATATTACCCTAGTAATTGATACCTTTCTTAACGTGTAGTACATTTTCTTCTTTCACAGAAAGGCTTGATTTGGCTTACCATTGATTACTGATTCATGCTTTTGATTATTTTTCTTTGTGATTTTGAATACAGTTTAGTACATGACACTCGCCAAGTATTAAATCCGAGTCCTTTGAGTAACTTTAGAACTTCCATTATTACTTATATGCAATGAACCAAAATACCACTGAAATATTACATTTACATACTATTTGAGCTTTGCCATGAGCGTGTCATTAATTTTCTACTTATAAATATACAATGTGAACTTTTCAGTAACCTCTAAAGCATCCTGCAGAAGTTTGTAAAAATCATTGACATTTTCTGTTTTCCATTTCTTTTGGTGAACCTCTTTTTTTACACTTTTCTGGATTATTATGAAACCTTTATGTTTGTTCTTTGTACTGTTGAATAAGACAGACATGGAATGAAGTTTGTTGTCCTACCTATCTTAAAAACTAGCTACTGGAAACAGATACTGCATATTATTAATATCCATAGAATTTCTTCCTGTTCTGAGAAACATAATCCCTGCATCAGCTGCAGTATCTCAGATAATGTATTTTGAAAATGTGAATGATGATTATAACCTTATGACAACTGCTGAAGAATTATTTTTAAATCAAACTTTGAGTTATCTGAATTTTGGTTGGCTTTACAGCTTTGTAGTTAGGGGGATTTTGACTCTTTGTATATCCATCCCATGTTCTTCCCTGCCTGCTGGGCTGTACCGGCATGGAGGCAGCCTTCTCACCTTGCTACCCGGCCCCTCCTTTCATCCTGTACACATTGGCTCTGAAATTGTGCAACTCAGAGGTTTTCTAGAATGACGGTCTCTGTTCCAGAAGAGGTTTTTTAGAATTAGGTTAAAGGAAATAAGCTGATCCTTTGAGAAACACCAGTTACAAGTGTGATTTGGAATAAGCTCTGGGGATCTGCCTAGAGCAAGGGGTCGGTCTGCTGCTGTGCAGTGTTCGGCCCTGCAAGCAGGGTGGTGGCAGCGCTGGTGGCTGGAACTGACACGAGGGACAGTGAGGCTGGGAGTCAGAGGAGGATGGAGGGGAGGCTGGGAACTGGGCTGTGTGGTCACAAGTAATTTGGTGGCAGGGATACAGAGCTGGCAGGTACAGCAGGAGGAGGGACTAGTGTCTAAGCTGCAGTATCTTTCCTGTATCAGTAAGGAGAAGACCATCTGCCTCATCCTTTTTGAGGGCCTGGCCTATGTAAAGAATAACAGTTACGGCTTGGTAGCCCATGTCACAGATTCCGGTGTTATGTGTATGAAGGCTTTTCAACGTTCTTCATTAAGCAGTGCATAGAACTTCTATAATGTTCATCTAGTTGCTTCACAAACTTTAGCGAGCAAATTTACAGCATTTCTTTGCAAGGTTATGTTGTTATTTCTGTTTTATATCTAGAGAGTAGGCACATTAATTCCAGTGTCTGCTTATTTTGAGGAGCCAAACTGAAATGACTCTGGCAACATGCATCTGTTTCAGCCACAGCTCTGAACTGAGGACAGTTGCGGGCAGTATTGTGAAGCTTGTTGCAATCAATATAATTCCATCCATTTGTATGATATCTTTTCTGGTGGTGGTGGAATTTTATTAAAACCTATAAAAAAAGGAAAACCTCTGCGTTATAAAGTGTTGATATTAGGAAGTCAGTTATTTGAAAGCTGAAACATCCTAGAATTGTGTGTATACACTGCAATGCAGTATTTAAAGACCAAGAACCATGTTTCTTTTTTGTAAAGTCACAGCTATATTCACTGCTGAATGGCTGATACTCAGAAAAAAAATAATTCTTGATGTGAGGCTTCACTTTGTTGCTGAAGTAGGAGCTCAGTAAATGAATGTAGGACAGGAAGGCGGGGGATAGTTTTATGAATAAGATGGAAATGGATTTGGTGCTTGTTTGGCTCTTGTTTGGCAAGGCTGGACATTTTCCTTAAACAACAGATTCAGATCATTCTCTAAGTGTCTTGTGTACCACCGTTTGGGAATACCTGGCTTGAAACTCTGATCTCAAAACTGAAGCGATCACAATGTATCTGCAGAACTGCTGAGTATGCAGTACAACAGAAGTCCACAAGTGTGCTCTAAATACAGAAAGTATTACAGAATGTTAAATTCTTGGAAGGATCAGACCAGAACCCTCTCAGATTAGAGTCCTCATTAACTAATGGACTCATCTGGAATTGATATTCCAGCTATCAAATGAGAATAACAGTAGCATCTTCTCTCACAAGCATCTTCTGAAAATATGCTTATTAAAGATGGGAAAACTATCAGATGTTGCAGTGACTGTACAAGAAATGCAGCCTCAGAAAGGAGATGATGCATGATGAACACGTGCAGAATATGTCTGTCATTTTAGATGTATTGTTCAGCATTTTTCTTCTGATGAGGACTTTCTAATGAGACCACATCTGGAGTACTGTGTCCAGTTCTGGGCCCCCCAGTTCAAGAAGGACAGGGAACTGCTTGAACAAGCTCAGCGGAGAGGCACAAAGATGATCAGGGGACTGGAGCATCTCCCTTATGAGGAAAGGCTGAGAGACCTGGGTTTGTTCAGCCTGGAGAAGAGAAGACTGAGGGGGGATCTTATCAATGCTTATAAATATCTAAAGGGTGGGTATCAGGAGGATGGGACTGGACTCTTCTCAGTGGCACCCAACGACAGGACAAGGGGCAATGGGCACAAGTTGGAACACAGGAAGTTCCACTTAAATATGAGGAAAAATTTCTCTCCTGTGCGGGTGCCAGAGCAGTGGCCCAGGCTGCCCAGAGAGGCTGTGGAGTCTCCTTCCCTGGAGACATTCAAACCTGGCCTGGACGCGGTCCTGTGCCCCTGCTCTAGGTGTGCCTGCTCACGCAGGGGGGCTAGACGAAATGATCTCTCAAAGTCCCTTCCAACCCCTACCGTTCTGTGATTCTACTTTCTACAGTGAGACTTGTGTCCTACAGAATTAAAGATTACACCATAGGTCCTACATATAACAGGGGTAATTTCTGGACTGTCTAGTCTTGTTAACATCTAAATTTTCAATGTTTATTGTCTTTTATTTGTTATTTTTGCAGTGGGAAATTTTAATATATCCTGTTGGCACTAAATTAGCTGCTTTAAATAGAATTCATTATTTCTAAATCCGAATTTAAATCTAAATATAAATAAATTTAGTTGATTTTACTTGAGCACATATCTTGCAAGCCATCAGCAGCTGCTGCTCTAAAATTCTTTTAACTGAACTAATATTAAGAAGAAGGAGAAAACTCAAATGCCAGCTGTTTTCTAGCTTGTTTGTATGGGACCAAGTTTATGTTTATTAGCACAGTATATAGGGTCAGATCTGATCTAATCTGTTCTACACAAGTGACAGTACTGTACAATACCTTTGTGTTAGGTACTAATGTAACAAACTCTATACTTATATATTTCAACTTTCAGAATGGAATAAAGTAATTAATTTCTCTGTCATTTCTTTTTTCTTTAATGTGTCTAGACATGGTATATTTGAAATAGAACTGTTTCTAATAACTGCTTAACATCTCATTGAGAATCTTTCTTGTACTTTTAAGTGTTTCACCACAGAAAGTTGCCACAGTGCTGTAGGTATATCTATCCAGTCATACACCCTTTTATTTCACCTGTCCAACTAGTAGAATTTGAACCTCAGGGCACTTACTGGAGGCAATCATCTACAGTTTTATTTGAGTCCAAATAATTAAAAAATTTAGTGTAGCTTTGCAGAGACAGTTCTTCCAGAGGATGCTGTTGCCCTCGTGCTGTGGGAGCTGGATGAGAGCCTGGTACGTGGTGTGTGCCTCAACAGGCACTTACTACTCAGCATCCAGTCGTATATATGTATGGACAGCATACATCCATATATTGTACTTGGACTTTTGGAAAAGATGTGCTGGCTTTCTGCTGTGCTGGTGTTGACTCACTTCACATTTGTAAGTTGGCATCTAAATGGACTCACTAACTCAGATTGTTTCATCAGTTTACATGTATGATATTAAAACTGTAGAAACTGTGAAAATTCAACCGGGAAGTAGAAATTTATGCTTTTATAAGTGCACGAATATACGTTTATAGTGTTTCTGTCTGTGCAAGCATGCAACATCCAGGTGCTTACCTTTAGCATTCTGAGAAGCCCAGAAATTCTTACCTTTTAATTTATTTCCAGGTAATTTTATCAAGTAGAACTGAGATTAATGCAGTGTCAGCCTCATTTATGTTACATAGCCTATTTAAGTTAATGTTGCTTTTGGTTCCTGTATACTGGTTTATGCCATTTCTCCCGCTTCCCAGGACTAAAATGGGATTTGTATTCTTCAGGGCCCCCTCTTCCCAGGAACTAGTAGTAGGTAGACTTTTCTCAGCCCAGTTCCTTTATCAATTATGTATTGCCTGTAGTGAGGATTCAGCAAAGATTGCAAAAGCCACAGGTTCACGTCTGTTTAGGGTGCTTCAAGTTGTTCTTGCTGACATCAACGTACTAGTTTCACTCCATTGGAATTGGGGGAATTACAGAGAATAACGACATAATACATTAAACAGTCAACACTTGTTTCACTATCTGCTTGATTCTGAATCAGTGGAAAACAAATTAGCTTCTGAAGTTATTTTTCCCTGTTAAGAACTAACTTGTTGCATTGAAATCTCCTTTGCATTTATTTCTGTCTTCTTCATCTGTTTTGTTCCTCTCAGAACTAATGTTTTTTGTGGACTTTTTTTACCTTATTACTTGCAAGTATCTTATAATTTTATGGTCAAAGTCAGATAGAGGGAAATAATGAATTGATATTAAAGTATGTGGGAATTCTGTTATGATATTTGACTGTGTAACACATGTATCAATAAGTATGCATGCATACATACTATAAATGTGATATGTAAGACATATTTTGTCACTATAAAAAAAAGAATGTCAGTGGCAGTTTCCTACTGCTAACAAAACTATATATGAGATGAAGCAATGCATTAGTCTCACACAAGTAATTTATATCAGAGACATATAGCAAGGTATTATTAAGAGAAAGTACAGAGATCTATAGCACACAGTTATTAATAACATACACACTCTTTTGTCTTTGGTGAGGAGCATGTATTAGATAGAAATGTTTCAACAGAAATTAATGGATAAAAATACCATAGTCTTCATTGGTATTGAAGTCGAATCCCATGCATTTAAGTATATGCCTCTAATGGGAATAAAAGCATGACCTCAAAAGCTTTTCCTGATTATGTGTCACTGATGAACGGAAGGCAGCTCCTTCTCAGCTAAGCAGCGCTAAAATGTTCAAGACTAGCTTTTAGTTTATTGCCTCTAGAAAATTTTAACTCACAGGCTTTGTTCTATGGCAGTTTGTGCCTTGAAAACTATTGCTTCTGTATCACCATCTGCAGCTTATGCATTTTTCCTTTTTTTTTTTTTGAAGGAGGAGGCCTTTATTTGTCCATCTTAATTACACTGCTACCTCAGAGAATTTTGACTCCTGCCTTTCATTATCAGGTTTCATAATTTACAGTTTCTTTCTCAGGATAAGGAATATTTATCTTTTCTGGATGAAAAGATAAAACATTATCAGTACAAAGTATTTCTGTGATTAGGACTGAACCAGAGGTATTTCCTCTGACTTGTTTCAGTCAGCACTTGACATATCAGATATTTGAATGATCCTTCTCCCGGTGATACAACAGCTTGTCCAGATAGGAGAAAATCATCTTAGGGGAACTGCATAAATCCTGAGCTTCTGTTTGCCATTGCGCAACTATTAACTTGGTATATCATGAGTGACTGGTTAGTGGCTTGCTGGCAAGTGATTCTGTGGTCAGCATGAACAACAAAGGGGACAAGAGATATCTTTGATATATGATTCATGTAAAGGTGAATCCAAGATGAGTGCTCCTTACTGGTGAAAATCAATGCCAGAGTTGTTCTGAGACTGAGTAAAAGTTCTTCCGTATGCCATGTGAGAGAACAGTTGTAAGATTCTGGGTAGTCTCTGTAACCCAGAAGCACTGCACAAGTTAGCAAGATAGATATAGGTGTGCATATATGCATATGAATCTTCAAATTTTCCTACCTGGCAGGGTTATGCAATTAATAGAATGAAGGATGTACAGGAGCTTGTATTTTAGCATTGATCTTTGCAGTTTTCACTGAACTTTTCAAAATACATATATTTCATAAGTGGTCTTGTTTAAAGGATGACGTGAAAAGTACTAGTGCAATTTAGGGATACAAGTACATATCCAACTTTGAGCTTTATTGAAGGAAGCAGGGTCAACCTGCTGTTTTCTAACATTGTCTTCCCTGGAATGTGTATTGACCTGTGTTTTATACAACCAAAGCCCTGATGTAAGGCTGCCAACATACAGTAGTACAGTGTTTAAAAATTTTGTTCTGTAATATCCAAGGTATTCTATATCTCAGTATTTTTGAAAAGGCTAGAAAGTTGTTTGGTTTTATTTTATTTTTTTTTTACAAATATAGACAAAATTTAGTAGTTGCATTCTTTGTAATGTTTTTTTCAGAAGTGAATTAATTTCCTTAACTCCAGCAGGATTTCTGCCTACTGGATTATATTTGAACATCTACAGTAGAATAATGTTTCTTTTAAACAAAAACCCTAGTAATTCATACTGTCTTAAATAGATGGTTCTACTGCATCAACTTCTAGAGTTTATCAGCTGCTGATTTCCTAGTTACAAATCAAGGTCTACGGATTCTTCTAGTTAAAGAGGCCAATGACCCAGTAATGTAGAGTGCTTCAGCTCCGTGAGACTGGGTGGGCTTACTAAAAATAGGGGGATCTATTAAAAAACTCTGTGCATACAAGCCTTCATTCTAGCATATGCAAAGCAGAGTATAACAAACTTGTTCTAGTTACCTTCAATGTGGAATACTGCTAATATTTTGAAATCGGATGGTTATTTCCACTGGAAAATGCAGGTATTTTGTTTTTCTGTCTGTCCCAATCAGGGTAAACAGTTGGTTTTATTGCGCCGTTTCTCTTAAAATGGACTGCTCCAAATGCTCTCATACTGTGCAGTGAAGCGTAAGTATTTTGCAAATGGTACTGGCCCACATGCTGAGTGAGGAAGCAGAGGTCTTCCTGTATAATCCGATTTCAATCAACTCACTCTAATCACTACTGATAGTTGCAAAATTTAGCCTGGATCTGCTCTGGTAATCTAGATTGACAGGAGGTAAAAGTAAAAGGACAGAAGGGCACAGGAAAAAGAGAAACGAGCAGGGACTGTGATTTTCTGCTTTTGCTTCCCCTTCTGGAGCGCGTGTCTGTGCTGGCGGGTGTGCCCAGCGCCACGGCAGAGGTGCCGGGACAACAGGTGCCCTCTGCGGGGCTGGAGCGGCAGCTACCACGCCGTGGGCGCGCGTGGCCCAACAGGTACCCGCGTGACCTGTTGGTGTGTGTTATTTATTGACAATGAGATCCTAATTCTCTTTATTGCTCGGAAGATCCTGGGGTCGTGAAATATTCAGGCATAGCAGCAGTTAAATGGTGTAGCCAGCAACCAGGCATCTCTTCGACATCCTCTGAAGGCGAGTGGCTTCCAGTGTTGGGCTTCATTCTCCTACAAGCTCAGTGCTTGGGTCGAAGCTTGGTGGGTAACTGGGCTCTGCATTTTCCCCATGGAAGGGGGGGTGTCTGTGAGAGTGGGTCCTTTTGACTTTCAGTTTTAACTTTTCCAAGAGAAGATCCAACCTTGGATTTCATGGATATACAGGAATACAGCCAGCTGCTGCTGAAGACAGATATTTCACAGAGATTTGTCTCTGTTTGACTGGATTGTACATCGAGAAGAAAAATGACTTTTTTTATTGTTACCTGACCACATACTCAGAGTGCCTGCGTCAGCCAGGCTCAGGGACTGTATATCCTGGGGTAACAGAGGCGCCTGGACTACTCCTCCATCTGACTTTCCATGCTGGTGGGGCTGTTGTTGGTCATCTCAGCCCTGCATGTTGCCATGCTAAAAACACCCAAGGCTAAAAATGTGTCCTGGGTAAGTACAAAAGGATGAACAAATTTTATATAAATATCCATTTCTTCAGATACATATGAATATGCTTCTCTAAACATAATTTTGTGACGACTATTTTAAATGAAAAAAATAAATAGAACAGCTATTGCACTGAGCACGTTTTAAAGAAGTAATGAGAGTTTTTCAGTGCTCTACTATTTTGAAAACTGAGATACTCTGAACTGATTACAAGGTCACCTTACAGAAACAGATACCTGCTCAAAGTATCACTTGGTTTAAATCCCAACAAGTGGAGATTATCTTCAACTCTCTGAAAATGTGGAATTTGACTCTGGAAGTTTTACCTGTCTGATGATTTGCTTTTTGACCTTCGTGCATATGCAGTGAAAATAATGAAGGTCCAAGGCTGAATCACAAGGATGAGTGCAAGAAAAATTTTTGGCTACAATCTAGCAAAGCACTTCAACACCTATTTCTAACCTGATTAAAACTTAAGATTGTGTCAACCACTTTGCTGAATCAGCATGATTGCTAAATTTATGTTATTCTGTAATTAAAGTTGGCATTTGATCCTTGTGTCTTTAGCATAGAAGTTCTTAAGGACAGAAAGCATGCTATGCTGGTGTATCTTTGTACAAAAGACTGCTACCTGCATAATTCATATTTCCCATTTAGGGCTTCGAAGTGTCTACCTGGGTGCCTTTCCCTGTGAAAAAAAAAAAAAGCCTGCTGGAGTGTTTAACAACTAGGCAGCTTTTGGGACCTTTGCCAACAATTGGCACCGATGTGTCTGACAGACCCCTGACTGCTGCAAGGACCCTCACCTCAGAAATCACAAGGCAGAGAAATTGATTTCTCATATCTTTCAAGAGCTGAGGAATCAACAACTTCTTAGTGGGTTTTTTCTTCCTTGAAGCTCTTCAGATACTGTTTGATAGATCTGCATGACTTTGATACAGGCTCTGGGGTTTTCAGACATGTTGAATTACAGCCTCGGTTTTATGCATTCGGTCTTGAGGAAAGCTTTGGTCGCTGCTGCACAAGGTGTGTGGCTTTTTAAGTGCATTAAGTACATTTAAGTGCATGGAGGAACTATAGTGACTTCAGTTTTAAATTACGCAGAAAATATTTTCACTTCTTTAAAGGCTGTTGGCACTGCCCCATGTGAATGTTTTTGAAAGTTATTGGTAAGAACTGAGGCTGACCTAGGCAAGATGACTGTAAAATCTGTTTCTCATTTAAAGCCTTGGGTTTTTTTAATATTTGATTTGCAAAATCCATCCATTTAATTATCCCTAATGGAATCACTTTGTTAAATTGACTCCTATTGACATGAATTTAATTTTTATTGTCCTATATAAGCTATTTTATTGTTTGTTACTTTATGTAGATACAAGCAATCCTGTCCTTGAGCTCTGTGACAACTGTAGGTAGGACCTGTGAAAAAGTCATCAAATTACAATAAGTGCAGCTATGGGACATGGTGGGATTTTTTAAACTATGTTTTTGACCTAAGCAGCAGATGATGGTGAGATTTGAGCATAAAGGATCTCTTAAATTTGAAGTACCATAGGGTCTTCAAAATATTGCTCTCTGTCTGTTATTTTTTTCCCCATGTTTCCTGTAAGATATATGGCCAGTCTGTCATGCTGGTATATTACAGGACTAAACACCTTTAAGTATTCTGTGAAAAACATTTAATTTTGTACCTGATGTAATTTTCAAGGGTAGCATGATCTTACAGAGTTCCAGATACCACCCTTTTTTCCTATCCAAATGTCCTCTGGCTTTTGGACCCATACCAGCCCTGCTGGAGGGCTGCAAACCTTGACTATGTGCCAAGGCAACCTACTGAGCAGAAAGGTCATTGAGCCATAGACATCCAAAAAAAAACTGTAGCTTTTTAGCTGAAAGCTGTGGAGCCTCCTGCCATGCTCTGCTGTCAGTAGTTGTAGATTGTGGTACCCACTGCAAAAAAAACCCCAAAGTCTGTGTGTCACTTTGGTAGAATAACTCTTCTTCCCTGAAAGACAGGTTTGGATGGGTAGGAAATTTGCTGCATTGCTATTACCATAAGTTAAGGATGCTTAAGAGTGAATGCACAGTGTGATCCTGCTTTTATTAATATTTAAACTGAGTTTTTATTGTTGGTATTTAAGAGATAAATCTTCTTGATTGCAAAGTATCCATTATCTCTCTCCCCATACTTATTAACGCTCTTTGTCACACTCCTAGTATCACTAAAATTCAAA
Source organism: Anhinga rufa (assembly GCA_013400875.1). Taxonomy (NCBI): domain Eukaryota; kingdom Metazoa; phylum Chordata; class Aves; order Suliformes; family Anhingidae; genus Anhinga; species Anhinga rufa. The sequence goes on along the minus strand of VZTV01084542.1, from coordinate 28,561 downwards.
GGAGTGGAATTTACAGAGAAGGAAGACTGACTTTTATGTAATTAACTAAATTACAGTTCCTGGTGAATTCCCTGAGCTAATAAAAGGGACTGATATTTCTATCTCACTTTATTACTTAAGAAGTTACATGGTGGTGCCCATAGTGTTACAATGGTACAGAAAGTGAGGGATGTAAGAAGAAAGATGGGAAGCATTTACATTAGTAAAATGTGCTTGTTCCAGCTCAAAATGTTTCAAGAGAGGGTGGGACATCTGTGGAAAATGTAAAGAATAGTTCAGTTAATGTTGATGGGGAAACTCTTGAAATACGGAGTAACTTGAAACAATGGAGGATTAAAGGGTCAAAGAAAAAAAGGAGAGGAGAAGATATAAGGGAGAAAAGGGAAGTAAAGAGAAAGACAAACTAGAGCTTTGAATCTTAAGAGATGTGATAGTATTAGAAAGGAAAGATTAAACAAATGCAGAAATACCAAGAGGAGGGTGCGGCTACATTAAGAGTTCTATTTTTGTGTCTCCATTTGGGGTCAACTTGAAAAGGAAATGAAACAAGTGGTTTGAAGAAAAGACAGTGGAAAAAGTTTGAAAATAATTGACAAATTATCTGAGCCTGGGTTTACCCTGAAACATGGAAGATAATGATAATACAAATGAAATTTGCTGTGTTCCTAACAGAGAGGAGAAAATGTTCCCGTGGATGAGTTCTTTTTGCTTGAGGTTCTCAAGGTATATGAAGGAGGAAAGCTTGGAGAGAAGCACTCACTATTTACAGGCATGCTATTACTCAGGTGTGGATTAGTATCGACCTTGTGAGGAGACTGCTTGTAGCTACAAAAGTGGGTGAAGTCAGGAAATATTAAGGATGGAAATGTCTGTCTGTGGAACAATAATAGAGCTATTGTTCATTTCAAGGGGTTGTTTTAAGATGCTATTGAAAGAGGGTAGGCAAGGATCTGATGGAAGGTCTAAGTAGAGAACTGCTCATTGTAACAGTATCTCTATGGGCTTAAAGATCTCTTATGCAGGAGTTGGCACAAAGACATCTCATGCAGGACTATGGCACAAGAGGCAATTGATTAGTCAACTCTGGCTTGCATGGTGGACTTCATCCTTTGATAAATCATGGCTCTTGACATTTAAAGCTTGACATGGCTGAAACAGCTGTAGATATTTTTGGCTGAAAAACATTATTAGGAAAAAAAACCCACCAAACCATCCCTACCCACCCCCAACTCATGTTTGTTACATTACTTACGAAGTGGTGTTTCTTTTCAGTAAATCAATAGGGTGCTGTTTTGGTTCTGTCTTGGTCTGGCCTAATGTGCACTAATGTGATACTCATTCTGTCAAATAATCATGGACTGAAATGACATTGTCATTTACTTTCCTTCTGGTTGTTATCCAGTCCAGTCCTTAGTTTGTATTGGAGACAGCTCTTAGCATTCTCAGGTGATAGAGCAAGCTTCCTCAGTGAAGTTCTGATGAGGACTTTGGCTCTGACCACTGGCAGTGTAGGTTTTTTCTATTAATAGAGGCAGGCCTGGGTTGTCTCCATCCTTCAGAAGGAAACATGTGGGAAAGCTGCTGTGGCTGCTGGACTGTCTTTGTGTGCAATGGACTCAAATGGTGTGCTACAGAAAGTTCAGGGGATTTGAAGCACTAGGAAACAAAAGGCAAAAAGCTTAATTAAATATTATCCCCTCCTCTGGTTTTTCTTGTACTTATTTATCGGTGCGTTTCCCACCGATTTTGGTTGGAGCTACATATATAATCCGATTAGCAGAAAGGTCGTCAGGGCATGCAGAACTTAAAGCAATCTGCTGTAAGCTGCAGGACTTGCTTCCCCCGAAATTTCTGAAAGCTTTGCCTTGCACAAGGGGAACCAGGATTCTGCCCACATCCTCACAGCAGCTGGGCTGTACCAGCAGGGTCACCCTGATGGCAGTTTCTGCGGGCAGTGTGTGTAAGGCTGTGATTTGTGCTCAGTCTGCTGGCACTGGGAGTCTGGGCTGGATGCGGCTGATACATCCCTATCGATAACACTGCTTGACTCAGGCAGATTGCTTGATCTTTAAAATTAAGCAATCATGTTTGAAAAATAAAGTAATGATACATTCCAATTTGGGATCTATCATTAATTTTAGCACTTCATCTTTAGGTGCACTGTGCTGAGTTCGTGACTACCAGGCATCAGTTTGAAAGAGGCTGAAGGACAATTTATGTTAAAGGTAGAAAGTTGCTACTGTGACTAACTTCATACAGTAATGAGAAGTTAACCTAGAGTACTTTCTGTTAATACTGTGTTATAACATACGTAAGCATTTACCACAGACATCTAATTGCTACTTCTAACCTCTGCAGACTTTTATAACCACATAAATACAAAGGGGAAGGTAAGAGGAAAGTGTTTTCCCCTCTTTAAGATGTAAAAGTTAGTTTGTTTTCCAGCATCAAGAGTTAATAAAAAAGCAGAAATTACCAGTTGACCCAGTCACAATCAATTTGAGATGCCCTAAACTGTCTTGACAAAGAGAAACTTTTAGAGACCTTCAGTTTATTCTGGGATAGAGGAGAACATAGGAAAAAATACAAACCTGACTTTGAAGGTAATGTTGTCTGAGATGAAATAGAATTACAGAACCTTCTGTGGATAAAAGAAAATTATGCCTGTTTTTCTCAGTAGTATTTGTACTGCCTTTGACATTAAAATCTGGACACAGGAATGCCAGCTATCTATTCCAGTGGGTTAGTTATTTCTATTATCATTTCCCTTTTTCTTTTCTATTTTTGCTACTACTAAAATTGGAAAAGCTTACAATATAAATTTGCATGTAATTTTCCTGTATTTGAATTGTAAAGACTAAATCTGACTGAGGTTTGCTTGTGTTGTGGTTTAGCCCTGGTCAGCAACCAAGCACCACGCAGCCACTCGCTCACTCCCCACACCCCTGTGGGATGGGGGAAGAGACTCAGAAGAGTAAAGAACAAGGGAGAGGAGCAAAACCCAGAAAATCACAAGTGGTGCAACAGCTCACCACCCACCCACCAACGCTGTCAGTTCCCGGGATGCAACTGCTGCTCGCCCTGGCCAACCCCCCTGTTGGGAGTGAACTCAGCAGTGGTGAGCTTGCAGGGTCCTGTCCCCCTCATGCCAGAAGGATGGTCTGCAATTCAAGGCAGCTCAGCAGGGAGGAGACTGGGGATGATCATTTCCTCCCCCTGTTACTGGGGTGATCATTGCCTACCCCTGTGACTGGGGGTGTGGCTAGCCTGACTCCTGCTTCTGGAGTGGGCTTACAAAATCAGCTCGGCTAAAGGAGTCTGTGCCTTCCATCCCTACACCGCCCCCCCAGTTAATATACTAGGCATGATGTCATATGCTATGGAATATCCCTCTGGTCAATCTGAATCGGCTCCAGTGAAGAAAATTAACTCTATCCTGGCCAAAACCATGACAGCCTGTTACTTAAATTTATGACAAATTGCCAGATGATGTCTTGCATTTCTAGAGATATCAATGGGCCCAGAGTGTTTAAAGTGTAAATGGTTTATTTTTCCAGGGATGCATGACAAATTTAAACATGTAACTGCATAAGCATTTATGAGTTCTTCACTCAGATCATCAGTGTGTTAATGGAGAATTTTTCCTAAAAATATGGTAGCCAAGGGAAATAGAAAGGAAGAGAAGAAAGCAGGTACTGGATATTTAGGGCTGAGAACACACTGCAATGCTGGGAAGACTCTATAAAAATTAAGGAAGATGGAGTTTTAACCCTTTCATGTTTGATTAATTACAGATGATATAGAAATGTTATGTTGTGTTGAACACACTAGCACTGTATGCAAAGGCTGTATAATTTTCTGTTTGGATTCATCTTGCTCCCTTTTAAAAATACTTGTGCTCATCACGATGGCTAAATTTCAACTGGAATTCTGCTTGTGTATAGATTTTGTAGTGTCCTGCAGTTATTTTATACCATCAAGTTATACTGTCCTTCAAGTAATGTGTAATGCTGGACAAAAATTGTGCTTACAGTAAGAAAGGCTCTTGAGAAACATTCAAGAAATGTGTCCATATTTTAATCATAAAATTTTGGATAAAGTTGATGAGAATTTCATGGAAATTTAGTAAGTACATTCTCAAACTTTTCTGTATCTTTTCATTTCTTGTTATTTATACTAACTAATAAGAGGATATTTATACCTAACCATTGACTATTTTATACAGGATTCATAAGGGCGACTGATTACATTGAAAGCCTTCCTAAGTTCCATTTTCATTAGGTAGCCTATTCTTGAAGGAAACTAAGGCAGGATTTCCCATGTGGAAATAATTTTTGCATATTTAGAGCCAATCTGATTGTACTACTCTGCAGAAAACTAAACCAAGTATCCATTTTTATTATTTATTGTGGTAGAAAGAACTGTGATAAAAATTATCATAACAAAAAAACCCCATCACAGAGTATCACAGTTTCTCAGAATGATCATCAGGAGTATACTTACCTAGTTACTAGGAAGTGTTTATTTGTTGCCTCTTGAGGCATCAGTAAGTCATCTTCTATAGAATGAAAACAGCATCCGTGCTTGTTAACTCAGGATACTAGTTGATTACTAGACTAGATAAATCTGGGCAATGATATGCAAAGGTATGTCACACAGAAAAAATATATGTACAAATAACATGCGAGAAAGTTACACGTGTGGAAGCATATGTTACATTCCCAAGATATACATTGGCAGAGCAGATCTCTCTCAATTCCATTATACATGATTCCTAAATGCTTTCAATCACAAGTGAAAACATCTTGGAAATGAGAGAAGAGATTCAGAAGACATTAGAGATTCAAAATAATTTGCCGTGAAAAAACAGCAAAGAAGTAAATAGAGCTGTAAAAGCTTTAGGTTTCAAAAATTCAAAAATCCAGACCTGTGCCTAGAGCCCTTCGGTGATGGTTTCTTTGCAGAGGCCTAAGGGATTGCCTTTGTCTGGCTTTTAGCTGTTTCTGCTTCTTGATTTCCTTCTTTTCATGGTGGCTTCAGTAAATAAGTATCTGGCTACTATAATAGATTCAGTTCTATTTGATACAGTATATTGAATTCTTGCCCTATTTCCAGGCCAAATGCTGTTTCCTCATTTCAGCATGTCCTTGGCCACTCTTCAGGGCAAATCCCACTCCATGAGACCTCTGCCACATTAGAGAACCTCTTTCTTGAATGCAAAATATTCATAACCAACTCTGGGAGAATTTATTAAGTAAATTTAATTTGATAAACTTCTACAGGCACTTTAATAGTTACTTGAATAATATCTTGTTATCTTCAGAATATTTAGAAAATAATAGGAGGTGTTTTGCAAGCAACACCTCAGGTTTTGAATATTCAGTATTTCAAACCAATAGCATATTCTTCAGGTGGAAATTATTTTATTGCAGGGCTTATCTGTGTTCAGTACTTGCAGGTTTTACTGTCTTTTGGGCTTTTTCTTTCACTGGAAGACTTGCTTCCAGTTTGAAATCTACCCTGCGGCAAAGAGTGAATCGCACTTTTTGAAATTATTTTGCTTGAGTCTTCCAGTCATTTTGAGGTTTTACTGTCAGATTTCCCTCTATATCTTCCCTGTATTGAATAAGGAATCCATATGCACCATAGGAGACAATAATCAAAAGAGAAGGCCATGAAATATGTAAAGCACTGTCTAGTGCACTAGGTACTTTTATTGTGAATAAGAATAATATTTTTAAATAATAGTAAATGTTACTTCTTGAAATAAGACTAGTAAACAATTTGAAAGAGATGCATTTAAAAAACATAATCTCTCTAAGACTAAGAAGAGAGGATATTGTTGTAAAAAAAAATGGATTGTAGCCGCATTGGGTCCTTTGAGTGCACTAATATGCAAGATATTATTTTACAGATTTTTTCATTGAGGTACTTCTGAACGTGGTTTTCTGTTGTTAAACTGTAAGTAACAAAAGTTCTGGCTTACTCTTTCTTTGGCTAACAAGGGCCATTCAGGAGAAAGTGACATTCAGTTGTCCTTGAAGTTAAAGTTCCTCTCTAAAGATGCAAGAAATGCCTAAAGACATCACAAAAACCAGAATGAAATCCCAAAAGCACAAAGGGAATAAAGAAATCTAAGTAATGTTATCTCAGCTGTTGATATCTGCCTCTATTTATTTCTTAATAGAAGGCATGGGTCAGATATGACATCTGACAAACTGCTTTCTCTTTATAAATCATCATTTCGGTCTACTTCTAGAGCTGTTCCTGTCTATTGGAGAAAATGGGATGTTACTGGAATGCCTTGGCATCATTATGGCCTTTTTCAGATGTCAGAAGCTAGAGCAGCAGTTAATACACTCAGTTTTGATTCAGACAGATGAATATGCAGTGGAAGCACCATGGGACAACCCCCAAATCCAAGAACTTGTGGTTCCTTCTCGCCCAAACCTTGATATGCAGACTCGGTAGTTGGTCATATACCATTACTTGTTTCTCAGAGACCAGACAACTAATATTTTGGTTCTGTTTGGTTGATCACTTAGGAAAGAGTGCTCTGTCTTCCAACTTTTACCATAATTTCTATTGTAAGGAAATCGAGGTTTTACTTATTGACTTAGTCTCTTTCTGAACATTGACAGAACAGGAGTGTGTAAGTACTTGGTATGCCTAAGTGCGTGGAGTACCGTACTTGGAAGGCATTAATACACAGTGATATTTTTTTGAGTCATTAACAACTGATAGAGAATAACACTAATGAGGCAAAGTATAACTATAGAGCAAACATTAATTTCCTCTTAAAATAGCATATTTTTAGGAACAGATTTTTGTAGAGGAAGAAACTTAATCACCCTTAGCCAGCTAAAGCAGCTTTGCAATTCAGCAGCTGATAAATTGTATTCTTCAGTGAAAAATAAACAAAACATCTAATTTCAAAATAATTTTCAACCGTTAATGTAATATTAATATATTATTAATGTAGTATTAATGTCTATAATTAGTTTCACTTAAGTAGTTTTCGTTTTAAGAGTTTTGGCAAAATCTTGTTTTTTTAAAAATTGTAAAATGTTTCTCAATATCACAGAGACTTTTTAGGAGATTTTTTCCCATTGTAAACAGAAATTAAGCAAGCTGTATGCCAGCTATTTCAGTGCTGACAATTGGGCTCTTGGAAGGTCACTTACAAAAGCTCATAAACTTAATTAAGTTCTCTTGCAAGCCTTGACATGAAGAGTAAGTTGAAAAGTGTCAGATTGCCAGAAATTTCAAAGTGTTCCCAGTGCTACAGCCAGCAAAGCAGCAGGAGAGGGAACAGGGCAGACTAGGGCTGTGCTCTTTAGTTCCTGGCAAAATGACACAAAGAGAGCAAAATCTCTTCAGTGACTTTCCAACTTTCTTCTGAACAAACTGTACTCTCAAGTATCATTTCAAATGTCATCAATATAATTTCAAATGTCATCAGCTCTGTCACATGCTTAATGTTGACATATAAGAGTAAGAAATTATATCTGAATGTTTGAAGTCAGTACATCTACCCCGATGTAACCTCTGTGTGCTGTATAACAGTGTGAGGGGAACACTAAGTATGATTATCCTGTATTTCTGATGAGTAAAATAATATCAGTTACAAAACATCTTTTTACACTGACACCAGAGCAGACATTTCAGTCTTTTCACCTGCATTAGGGATGACAGGAAATGTGGGCTGTACTGCAATACATGCGTTATTGGGTCTGTTTTTCTCCATCTGATGATTTCACCTGATCAGTCAATCACCTCTGTACACTGTTGGACTGGCAGTCTTTTTAAATAAATGAAACCAATGTCCCACCTTTCCAAAACCAATGGGAAATTTATATTAGCAAATCTGGTGATCCTGTAGGAGCCTGCAGGGCTGCAGTCTCCCTGTGCCTGCCCCCCGAGCAGTGTGGCTGGGCAGTGCTGGTCTGCAGGGTTTGGAAGGAAACCCAAGTGGGGCATTTAGCTTGTGTGCGTGACTGGAGTGAGGTTGGTGCGAGGAGGGGAGATATTTCCCTGTTTGAGGCAAAGCCAGTCCCCGCTGATAGCTTAACAGCATGGCTGTTTAAACCAGTGCCATCGTTTCTAAGCTGTCTGCGGGAGGACCTGACCTGCAGGGATCGGGTCTGGGGTGGATTAATAAGCACCCCCAAACACCATCAGTCACTGCATTAATTTGTCAACCCTTATTTTCCCTTCTCTCCTCCCAAGTTCTTCCCGTCTCCCACCCTTATTCTCACCCAAAAAACCAGCCCTCTCCTAATCATTTTTTTTCCAACAGGTCCCAATTTTGGTATGTCTGACAGTGTTGCCCAGGTAACGTGGCCTTATACCACCTTACTGATAGGGTTACCTGCGCCCTGTGTTACATGCACGACCAGTTTGGTGGTTACAGAGAAGGGTTCACATATTAATGAGTAAATGAGGCACCTCTCTAAATCGTAATGGCGAGTAAGCACACGGGTTTTAATTTGAACTATTTTTGTGGGTGATTCAAGCAGTCATGAAGAAATGGCTTTTGGATTGCAGCCTTTCCTGTAAATTTCCCTTAACCCCTTGGTAAATTTGAAAGAGATTATTTTAAGAGACATTTTGTAGGTGACCTCTTCCAAGAGACAAAGTGTCTGATTTGTTTTTAACGTACTTCCTTTGAAATTGTGTTTGTAACTAAAATAAATCTTAAAAATGTGCACATTGCCTCCTTTAAAAAAAATATTTTAAAAATCACTTAAGTTGAAATCCAAAACCCAAATGGTCTAAACTACTGGAGTGCTTTCTGCATGTTTACAAGTTGAACAATGCTAGACTAGCTCATGGTAGTGAATTAAGGGCTTCTTTTCACTTACAGCCAATGCTTTCTAACTACTCCTTTGTATCTTTTTCCACAGATTTATTTTTGCTAAGGGAAATACTTTGAATCCTATGAGAAATATGGTATGTTCCCACACTAATGGAAACTACTGTATTCTTGTAGTATACAGTTTTCAAGGAACTCCTCATGCTTTAAGTTACATCATGAGTAATGAACGTGTTGGCTCTGGGAACTGGTGTTCTCCTAGTGACGGTGTAAACTCTCTGTTGTAAATATTGCATTTTTAAGGAAAAGGAATGAAAAAGCTCTTTAGCAATAACCCGTACATTCCAGATTAGTTAATCATAATGTTGTGTGGTGGTCTTTGAACTCAGGCTCTTCTTCAACTGCTAGTAGCTGATTTATTCTTGATATACTGTAGTGTGCTGATGTCTTACTTACATACCAGTGTGATTTTATAGCTGTATAGCTGTTGGATAGTTATATTAACCATTGTCTTGTTGCCATGTTGCATTTTATTACAGTTCTAAAACCTCATAGAAAATTGAACTATTGAAGATTCAAGGCCAAATCTCACTATGGCATAAAAAAGAGGGAAGTTACCTTTCTACAATTATTTCAGGTATAATGCACATAGGAGAAGATAAATATTAACAATGGTAATAATGCTGAAACATATTTGGAAACAAAGGGTAAAATAACTCTGAAGTACATGATGTTTTAGTGTTCATCCATCATAACAAGAGACTTAGTGGCACTGTTAAAATTGTAGTTTAGGTTGAAATTTTCAAGACTTGCCAAATTGTGTAATTTGTAAAAATCTGTAGATAATTCCTCATGTCCAGACAGTAAAAACTGCTTTAGTGTTTCTCACTGAAATCACAGTCTTTAAAAACCAGACTTGACACGTGCCCATAATTAACTACTTAATACACACATTCTGATAGGATTTTGCTTGTATGAATGTGCTTGACTAAAATGAGGCAGCTGAGAAAAAGCCATTCAAAACCATTGTGCTTCCAAAGTGATTGATTCCTATTATTTCTGATATCAGCCACTCACTTGTAGCAAGCTACACAAAAGTTAGGCTAGTTAGATGTTCACATCTTGTGTGGCTATAATGTACAAAGTGACAGAGAATATAAAGTCCAAAGAGAAAAAAATTCCTCCCTAGAGATACCAAGTAGCTATTGTAGAGAAAAGGGAGAGTTTTATACCTCACTGATGCCAAGGGCTGTTTACTAACAGATAAGTGCATGACTCCAAACATAATGTTTATGAGCGTAACAGAGACATTTATCTACTTGTTGGACAGGGACAAACTTGGTTCTCATTTAAGAGGGTGACCAGCCTGTTGTCTATTTGAGGCAGACAAAAAGGAGTTTAACAAAAAAATACTAAACCCCTGTTGACAATCTGAAAAGCAAGTCTAGCTGTGAAAGTGATGAAGGTTCATCCAGAGGGCAGAGGACATTCAGCAATGCTGAAATCTTTGCATTTTTATCTTAAACTGGTTGGGGCTGACTGTGAGCATCTGTGGTAGGCCATTTCTCATGCAAGGGTTTGGCCCATTTGTGAGCTGGGTCCCTGCAAAGCCATCAGAGGTGTTCCAGCTCTCCTCTGCATTATCCAGGACGTCCAGAAAAGAAACCAAGGAGAACAGCAAATGTTTAGAATCAGGGCTTAACTTTTAAGACTCAGGAAGACAACAGGACCTTCATCTGATCCCACATTCATTGAGACCGTGACTGATTTCCATTGTAAGTTAGTCTAAGGGAGAAAAAAAAGGTATATCAAAGTTCTTTTCCTCCTTAACCCTGCCTGTTAAACTGCAGCTGCTTGGGTTAGAGTAGTAAAATAAATGAAGTACTTTTGCAGTCAAAAACAATCTATCTTTCTTTCTAGTAGAAAACCACCTAGAAAGGAGAAAGGACTGTAGAGTGAAAACAAATAAAGTTGAATTACAAAATAATTCAGCAATAAGAGTAATTATTAATAGGAAATATATCTAGTAATTAAAAAGAATTATTATACATTATTTACTGGCTTCTTTAAGGCCATTATCAATTTCTACTCATACATTCATTTTCAGGGACACTATGTAGCTACTAGAAACACACGTTTTGTGTCACAATTTACTTGAAGAATGCCTTCAGTAAAGATTTGCTGTAGAACAGACAGGTGTAGTATTTTGTGATCAAAGTTTTCAAGTTGTTTACCATAATTCATGATGCCTTTGCAATTCTGTGCTTAGGGTTATTTATTTTGTTCTTCCATTAATATATTGTTAATCCTCTGAAATGTGACTAAGTGGATCTGTTGCACAAAGTGTAACAACTGTGACTTCATCCAGAGCCTCCTGTAAGGACTAAGTTGCCATTTTTCAGGCATTCATGGCTTTTTCATCCCTTGCATCCCTGGTGTGTGTGTTCCTTAATGGTACTGAATTTACTGGTCCAGTATTACTAGAAAACTGGTCAGTTCTCTAGCTAAATGGGTGCAACTCCTCAGAGCTGCCAAATTCTGCTTTCTGTTTCTGAGGTTTTTAATTTTTAATTTGCATGAATAAGCATTGCTTCATCTGTTTACAGCTGTAAATTAGGACAGTCAAATGCTTTTGTTTTCACAGAACAGGGCAAATGCTGGTTATTCATGGGAATTTAGCATAGCGGGTAGGGTTTGGGACTGCTTACTGCATCCCTCAGTTCCCCCCAGGGCAACTCCCCACACAGTCAGCCTGCCCCTGTGGTCTGGGGTATCTGGTGGTGAAAGTCTTCCTTCATGGGTGGCCAATCCATGGGCAGAGTGGGGGATCAGAACTTTAAATCTGATAATTTTGGAGAGTTTTTAGTAATTTCTATGGTTCCTTTGATGTGGGCACTCCTAACAAGGCATTAGTAAAGATCATCCATCTTTTCAGCTTGCCTTTTTCTGGTCGAACATAACCTCCAGGCTCAGGAGCACTTCAGCTTCATACTTCAGCTTCATGAATGTAAACTGGGGACTCTATTGAATGAGAGGGAGGGGTGTGAGAAATACCTTCAGTGAGACACATTTTGGCATTTTTTAGACATAAAGTCAGCATATTAATAAGAACTGTATTTTTAGCCAGGATTGCTTCCTAGCAACAGACCATTTACTGTACTATGGGTTTAAAATGTATTAAATAATTTTAGCTTTCCTACTTTAACCTTGGAGGATTACACTAATGCCTCAAGGCTTTTTTCCTGTGCTATGCTATATGCCTTCCGGTACAAGACAGCAAACTACTGTCAAGGCCATCTTGTGCTTAACCCCAAATGCTGTTAAACTTTTTTTGGCATAAGGGTGTTAACATAATTTCTGCTACATTCCTACTAAGCAACTAGCTAAGTAAATATTTAGAAACTGAAGAGACTGCTATCCAAAAGCTGTCCTGATTTATACTTTGACAAGTTCAAAAAAACAAACCAAAACAAAACAAAAAAGTAATTTTGTGAAAGTTGTAAATAAAAATGAAGGAAAAAAAAACAGAATGGGGGTGATTAACCTTTGAATCTGATAAACTGGCAGAATTTTATTTCTATGGGATAGGAAGGAATATATTTTGCTGGCTAAATTTCTTTTAAGATTGTTATTTGATTTTTTATTTATTTATCTTGACTTATTTCCTTCTAATTCTAAACATTTAAGAGAATACTAAAAGATTTTCATTTTATGGTTCAATTTTGACTTTTATTTTCATGTTACGATACTATTTTGTAGAACTTACTCCAAAAGTAGTTTTGATTTTCAGCTGTAACCAATGTGCATATCATGCTGAAGGCAAATAAGAAACCTGTCTGGCTTGAGCAGCTTATTGTCTACATAAAGCCTTCACTGTTTAAAGAGGATACTTGGACTAAGTATTTAAATCGTCTAGACTTTATAGTGCAAGAAGGCAAAGGTCATACAAGTAATTTTCTTCCCTATCCTCCCTCCTAAGTGTTGATTAAATCTGAAGAAAATCACCGCCTCAGATGAGAAACCTGCCTTTCCATTGACACAGTGTAGTCACCTAGACTAAAGCAAAAATTACTTTTACACACATTTTGAATGACTAGAAATGATTATAGAAAGAAGCAAATAATAAATGTCAGTAAATTCAGGCCAGTGATGGGTACTGATAGACTTCTAAAAATATCTTAAAGTTTAATTGTAGAATTAATTAACGAATGTCTTTTAAAATACTTTAATTATTGTAAAGTTCTAAAAGTATTTTGAAATGCTTTAAATTTAAATTTTAATTTATTTAAAAGTTGTGAATATTTGAAATATTTGGATATTTGGATACTTGAAATATTAAGTTCTCCAAATATTTTAAAATACTCTTTACCATTTAAAAGAAACATCTACTGATTTAGTCTCTGTGACTACAGTTATGTCCCATTCAGATTTGAGGTCAATGGGTATGAATCTCCGAAGATTTAGGACTTTAGTGATTTTTTATTTATTAACATTTTTTGTCCTGTTTTCTTGTCTATTTTTTTTTTTCATTAGGTCTGAGCTAAGTGTTCTTCCAGTATTCCTGGAAATGANTGATTTAGTCTCTGTGACTACAGTTATGTCCCATTCAGATTTGAGGTCAATGGGTATGAATCTCCGAAGATTTAGGACTTTAGTGATTTTTTATTTATTAACATTTTTTGTCCTGTTTTCTTGTCTATTTTTTTTTTCACTAGGTCTGAGCTAAGTGTTCTTCCAGTATTCCTGGAAGTGATAACCTTTTCTTTTGCCCTGTTAGGCTGCACATTTAAAATGTGAAGTAAAAGTCTTTGGGCCAATTTTGTTGTTATTTATGCATGAGTAAAGCAAATCACTCTGTCAAGTCTTGTGCACACCATGGAAGATGTTTATGCAAATCACTGAATGAGTCATTTTGCTTGCTTAATGCAATTTTGCATACAATAAAAAAGTTCAATTTGAAAAACAAAGGTGCTGATGGTGGTCCATTTACGCTGGTTGGTGGAATCTTTTATTATGTACAGGGTAAAAGGTAAACATACTGCCCTATTACCATGTCTCAGTTCTTGCCTAGTGGGAATAAAAAGGTTATTTCTTGTTTCTTTGTTTCAGGTGCTTTTCTGTGTGATTACCAATTAATATTAACTGTGGTAATAAGTATGTAGTATGGAAGCTGAAACTGAAATCTCAGCAGCCTGGCAGATGGGAGATATGTTTAACTGTTACTGAGAGGCAAAGGGAAATCATCAATGCATTCATGACACAGTATATTACCCAGGCCCAAAGAAGTATAAGTTGCTGACAAGGGGTTTTACTTGTAACATATAATCTTAATTCCGACATTTCTTAAAACTGAGTCCTGAATTAGACATCACTTTTAAAAATATTAAAATTTTTAACCCCAAATGTTCATTTCGTACTTGCATTTCAGTAAAAGTAAACTGAAAAATAATTTTGATGTATTCCTAGTATTGTACAAGACATTATGTAATGTTACAAGACACTGATTTGGCCCCTGCTCCTGAAAATTTATTATTCAAGCAGCTCAAACTAGGAGTAATAGAATATGATCTTCAGCATTGCTTTCCCCTTTTCAGTCTGGCAGACCAGGTGCTTGAAATGTGCCGATTTTCCCTACTTTTCATACAGCTACTTGTTCATTATTTTTATTCTGTTAAACTATTTATGTATTTGGGTCTCAATCTTTCACATGTTTAAGTCTTGTTGCAGTAGCTCACGCCTGTTTGTGCACACTCTGAAGCTGCCAGATGAAGTCTGGCAGGGGAACGAGGCAGAGATATTCTGGGATCTCAATGTTAGGAGCTGAGCTCGTTTGTCTCAAGAGTAAGATGCTGCTTTCCCATAAGAAATTTCAGAGCATTGTAGGAAAGAGCTTTCAGGGTCGAAATGTTGGGTTTGGCCTCTACCCTTGCTGGATCCTTTTCTGGATCTGGTGCTTCCCATCCTTCATGAGCATGCGGTACCTTGGCATGGGCCTTACCCGCCTTGCACAGCTGAATGTGGATCCATTTGAAATGGCCTGAAGTGCCAGTAACTGCAGAAGGTAGTCAAGGGGGGGCAGCTCAAAATTCAGCCAAGGGCAACACTGTGATATACCCCTTGTGCATTACTCTGAATGCACAGATGTACTTGGCACCACCTAGCGTGATGGGAGATTGTACAGGTGGGTTCTCTAGTGTCCATGAATTATGCTTTTTTCCAAGGTCAGGATAATTAAATCTAAAAATGCTGTATAATAAATATTAGGATTATGCCAAGCTTAAAACATTCCATAGTGACTTTTATATTGTGCCAGTAAGATTTCAGCCCTTATAAAACTATAGTTTGGGATGTCATTTAATGGCTATTTTGTATTGAGCTTCTAATTTTCTCTTTTACATGTAATTTGACATGAAAAAACATGTAATCATCAAATGCATTTCAGAGCAAAAAGGCACGCTGAAATGATGTGCCCATGTTGATATGGCAATGGACTGCAGAACACTGAGTTGAAAACTGGCTTGGGAAGTCTAAGGTCATATTTTTCAGGTCCTGAATTTTCAGAGAGAGATGTTTTAATTGCAGTTTTCTGCATGCTTTAGAAATCTAAAGCTGCCTGGGCTGGCTGGAGCTGGGAGCCTCTGAAGCCTCTCGCTAGCCTGTGCTGGGAGGTGCAGGATCAGCTCCTTAATCTGCTCTTTTCTACCTTCTACAAAATCCTGCCATAAAGTCAGTTTATACTGCTGGCAGCACTTCATGTTTTTATCCTTCCATATTTTGTATTGTCCTGGTTTCAGGGTGAATTTGAGTGAGATTATAGTAAGAACATGTATTTTAAATTTTCTTTAGTAAATCTGAATAGATTAGTCTGAATAGTACATATAAGAAAAAAAATTAAAGTAGTTGTATTAAAATCCCAAGGATGAAATATCATTCTGAGTTCCCCTGAGAAGTAGCCTTGCCCACTCCACCAAAATGACCTTCTTGAAGTCCACTTCTTTCTTTGCTCTGAAGTATTTTCTTATTTTGTTGCACAAACCCTTCACTTACCTGACCCCTTTTATGATATAACTTTACCTGTTGATGGCACAGGAAAGCCCCCCATGTCCCCTGGTCTTTTACAGCCAGATTGTCTGATATATCACGTAGTGAGGGACATGCCAAACGTCTTTCAACGTTTCTGGGTCAGTGTTACACTTGA
>VZTV01084542.1:0-12122 GCA_013400875.1 Anhinga rufa | reverse complement strand
AAAAAAAAAAGGAAAAAAATCATAGTAGTCTCATAACTGACAGAATTAAAGATGAGTTTTACCAAGGACACTAAATTTGAGTATTTTACACAAGGCGAGATAAAACAGGTGAAAAGATTCAGTGAAATTGGATAATAGGCTGTAACAAAATCAGTGGTCTTTAAATGGTACCCAGGTGTTCTGAGGAGAGGTATCAGTGAAAATTGAGAGATATGTCATGTCACTCATATCCCTTATGTCATAAGGACAGGAATATCCTGAAAAGTATAGGTGTATTTGTCTGCATAATATGGTGTTCCTGGCTTTGACATCAGTGTCTGCCTTCAGTCCTCCTGTGAGCTGCCCGTTTTGCAGAGCTGTGAAGAAATAGCAAGCCCAGCTGGGTGAGCTCTTCCTCGCCTGCATAGGCAGCTGGACATGAACATGGAGCCGATAAAGCCAGGCTGCCAAAGAGCATGAAACCCTGGACCTGGTGCAGAAGCTGGCCCTGTTTGATTCCTACATGGCATAAATGGGAAATCACCGACTGAATTTGGAGTACTTTTCCCCAAGAGACTGCACTGTTGCAGATTGCCCTTTATTCCACGTAGATTATAGTGTCAGCACAGCAAGGAGCTGAACTTGGAAATATTTATAAACCTGGTCTCCGTTTAGTAGAGAAGACCTATTTGTTTGCAGGATATGGTTTTATTGATATCATAAAGCTTAGTTTTCTATGCTAAACCCTCAGCCTTATATCCTGGGTTACAGATAATGAGCCATAAGTGCAGCTCAGGTGAGGAGGTGCAAAATGGCCTTGAGCCACCAGCCTTGGGATGATGATGTGACCTAATCTAAACTTTCCCTGTCTCTGCTCCATCAGCCTCTGGGATGCTCAGACCATCCCTTCTCCCTGTGTTCCCCTGCCCTCACAGGCCCTTTTTTCTGGAAGCCAGGAGATAAATATTGTAAAAACAGCTGCTCAGCCCTAGCTGCTCCAGTGTCTCATTTTTAATACAGTCCTGAGACACTAAACAAATAGGTTTGTTATTTTTATCTTACACATTAGATGGTACTGTCTCTCTGATACTCTCTTTCTGAATGTTCTGTTTGCATTTTATAATTTGAGATGTACCTTGTAGACATATAATAAATGAGGGAAGACACTACCCTTGCAAAGACTTGGTTATTTCCAAATGCATGTCCCAATCTACAGGCCAAAATAGTCATTGTCTCTTTTGATTTGTTTCTCAAAAAAGATATCATTGTCACCATTTCTATGTTTGTAATACAAATACAGTCAAGGCTTAAGGAAATGCTTAGAAATTAAATCATAGCACTAGGCAAACTGATTCAGTGGCATTGAAATGTCATTTCTAGAATTATCCGGCTTACTGGGGAGTGTTTCAAGGAATAACCTTCTAGCATGGCAGACTACAGGGCGGGGATTAGACGGGGCTTGGACAATGGGCCAAATTCTGCCTGGTGTTAATTAGGATTCTGTGAGCATAAGTGAGGACAGGAACTGTCCCACCATTTGCCATTTTACTTTTAGATCTCTGTTGTATGTTTGTGGCATTATTTTTCCCCAGATAGGAGTGTTTTTATACCCTTTTATCTTTAAAAAAAAAAAGAATAAAAAGATAATCAGATGATGTATTGACAAAATTGTTCTACTAAGTCACAGCATCTGCTTTGTTTTCAGAAATTTAGTATATGCTTAGGACCCTGCTTTCAAGAAAAATACATTTCATTCTAATTTTGTCTAAGAAACCTGCAGTATTACCCTGTGAGAAGGACCTAGAGTTTTGAAGGTTTCTGAAAACATCCTCAGACTATAATTGGATGCTGTTTACAGAAGTTTTCCAGAAAAGCAAGAAGAGTGCTGAGCCTGCGAGGTAGTTCCCCATGTCCTACAACCACACCTGCTTCTGCAGGGGCATAGAAAGAAAGAAACTCATGGCAAGACTTTTGGATTTGACTCCCAAAGCCTGTCAACAGAAGAACATGGCAAGTTAAGATGGGCAAGCTTTACCTCAGAATGTTAGCATAGGGCTTTGCACACCTCCGAGATTGCTATTTAACAGTGTCAGAATGACATATTCAAAGACAGAGCTTTGAATTTTGAGTCGGTCCGAATGTAGAAGAGAATACGTAGCACCCTGCCTTCTGCTTTAAGACACTCGAATAAATTGGAGCTGATTAAACAGCATTAATACTCTTATTTTCAATAATGTTCTTTTGATCTGTGAGTCTGCTATTTTTAAGAAATCAGATCAAAAGTTCAAGTGCTAAGAGGCGCTATAAATGTAATAAGCTTCTAAAGTCATGAAGGGAACTTTTGGAACTGTTGTTAAAAGGATAACCGTCACTGATTTAATAGTGTTTGGTGGGAGCTACCAAACAGCTTATTGAAAGGAGAATCTAGGACAAAGAAGAAGTACTCAGATTTAAATTATTTTATGAGGAAATAAGGCAATATGTGAGCTGTATTTTGGCCACTTCATTTCTGCCTGGAAAAAAAATTGCATGTACATGCTGGTGGTGAAGAGTGTGGAAGGGAGTGATCAGGAGAAATGCATCCAGCCCTGCTGCCAAGTCACTGAGTGGCAGAGCATTTGCAGGGCAGGGATGTTTCCTCATTTGACTTCTACTGGGCATCTGGCAAACTGCTAATTTCATGCTAATTTCCCGAAGTTCATTGTGGGAATGATTGGGCCAGTTTTTAAAGACTTCATAATTCCGTTATGTAATTGTCCAGTTTGTATGGGTTGAACGTGGCCAGGTTTAAAAAGAAAAATCAAATTTGTTGCTTGCAAAATCAAGCATGTTTTGTGTTGATATTGCAATCTGAAACAATTAATTTCAAGATTGTTTTTAATTATTATTATTCAATTTACTGCAAAAAGAAGATCTGACAAGACATGAAGACTTGCGACTTGTGAATGCTGATTTCTGCTGCTGTTCTGATATAGATATATTCTACTTCATGGACCAAGGCGCAAGCCTTGTACAATAATTCACTATTTGAGTTTTGATTCCTCATTTAGACAGTTGGAGTTGGAAATGCATTTAATAGTTGCCTATGCTTACTCTGATAATGGTTTTTGTACTCTGTAATTCTGGACATTTAATAATATTGTTCATAAGACTTTCCATTTTATTTAAGTCTGCCTTTATAGTATTTTTAAGTTTTTTTTTGCTACTGCAGAAAAATGAAAACCTTTAAAATCAGTCCTATGATTAGATGATAAGATTAGGTAGTATGTTTAAAAGGGGAGAATACACTAGAAATTACTAACTTTCATAATTTTTGCCAGCCACCCATGCACCCTTAGCTCATCAAGGAAGGTGCTGGCAGCTGTTTGTTTATGTTAAGAGGGGATGGCATTTATGTCTCTTGTTAAATCCTTGATTGACGCAAACTGCCTAAATCTCCTTAGGAAGAAACAATCACTGTGAGGCATGCTGGGGTGGGTGGGCAGGAGGCTCTTCTCATATGCAGAGCGGTGTCAGGACAAACGTGCGTCTTGTGTCACCTGTGCTTATCAGAGGTGGTTTGCTGAAGGAGGAGGCTGGGGAGCTGCCTGTGCTCCGCCTTTGCTGGCGAGGCGGATGGGTTGTGCAAGGGAGTACGATTACTTAGAATGGGACTGCACTTGAGTTTCCTCTCACAGCATGATAAGGAGTAAATTGTAAAAATAACAAATGTAATGAAAAGTTAATTTTTCTGTTTTCTATGGGAATTTCCCTGGATGGATCAATGTGATTTTTTTTGTTTGCTTATGAACAGAGTTGCAGCATTCTGCTTCCTTTAAGTAAGCCCACCATGCAAAGGAGGGGAAAATTTGAAATTACATTGCTTACCAGCAAGCATACCTTTCTGTCCTGGTTTAAAGAAATAAACCTGGTGGTTTTGCAGCCATGACATGACCTGTTTCATGAGTGTACTGGGCTTGGCAGTGGCAAACTGTTACCTGGGTCCTCCTGTTCTCTTGTGCGCTATTTCTCACCCAGACTGATGTACAAGTGTGTCAGGAGATGAGAAATATGAAACCAAGGAGAGAGGCGGGCTCTGAACCCTCCATCAAAAGGTATCTGTCATAAAATGTCCTGTAAAGCAGCTTTAAACCAAAAGCATTAGAGGTATAGCACCTTCCAAATGACCTGACTTTTCCAAGTACCTGAATGATTTATGTTCTCCATTGCAAATTCATTTTTGTCAGGGCTGATTTAGTAGATTTACTGCAGAAACAATTTTGCAAGTAATGGATCTTTCTTCAGCTCTACTGGATTTCATAAGGAAAAAATGATTAAGTTTTGGGTTTTTTTAAAGGAAACTGTATTCCCTGACAGATCTCAGGTGAGGTTTCAGGTATTTAAAACAAAAGTTCTGCTGCTGTTTGATCAAATTCTGATTTCCTGGGTGTTTTAAGAAAGTAAGATTTGAAGCAGGGGTGTCCTTGCACGGTTTTGTTTGTTTGCTTTTCAGTGAGTGCCAATATAGGAAAACAACAGAATAAATTGAAGTAGAAGGGATTAAAAGACTATTGGAAGGAAAATCATATTAATTAAAAAAAAAAGGCAAACTATCGTGAGAACAGCAAGTGATATAAAGGGAGAAGAGAGTAATGATGTATATGTGAGTGACAGCAGATGGAAGCAGAGAGGACACAGAAAAGAATTAATCCAGAGCTGAAAGTGAGCTTTTAAGTCAGTTTGAGTAACAGCCATGGTTGAAAAAAAGGTGGAAATAGGCAGTTGTAATTTAAAACAGAAGTAATGTGAATAATCAAATTCTTTACAATTCATCTGCTTTATAGATATTCCTTTAGGGTGATATGGTTGAGAGCTTAATGTTTTGAGATATACTGAAGTGGTATTTGGGATTCAAATAATCACAACTGAATACTGATTTGGTACCTGTAACTCAGGGCTCGGTGTTGTCAGATACCACAAAACTGTGTAAACTTCTGTTTTTCTGTATTGCCAACAGCATCTGCACAGCACATGGGAGACAGCACAGCCTGATGAAGAGTGCTTCATCTCTGACTTCGATGAGCTATTAATGAAACAAAATATGTAGGAGTTAAAAATTCAGTCTCCAGGGTGATTTCAGTTTCTAATACTTTCAGGAAGAGGTGTAAGAGATGAATTCCGTGTTTCTTTACTGTCCAGGAGCTGGAAAAGGGACGCCCCTCCTCCTCTCAGCTTCAGCTGGTGGGTAGGCAGAAGGTTTTAGGTGGGCAGGACAGCACTGAGCATACTGCAGCCATGCATCAAAGTTGTTTCTGTAGAAAAGTATAATCTTTTAGAAAAAAAATTGTGTTTTGCTTCATTCTCTTTTCTTCCTTAATTTGTTTCCCTTTTATTTCTGCTACACAAGCAGCCTAATTTCTTTTATAATTCACATTCTTTCTGTTCTACAGTGTATTCACCTCTCTATATCACAAGCTAATCCCAAAATATGTACCAGAAATAGCAAATAGCAAATGGGAGTTTTGTGTTCTGTTTTGGTTTGGTTTGGTTTGGTGGGGTTTTTTTTGTTTGTTTTGGTGTGGGGTTTTTTGTTTGGGTTTTTTTTTTGTTTGTTTTCTCTAGAAGCTTCTTTTCAGCAGCCTCTTATCTAAATATTGCCCAGCAATCCCGTGGTATTCCCCAGATCTAGGACACAAAATCATTCTCTTAATTCCCATCTCTGATTACTTTCTGCTTGTGACTGGTCTCTGGAGCTGAAGCACGCAGATTTAGTATGTTTGATTTGCTGCGCCACTGAAATCTTTTATCAGCCAAGAATAAAAAACAAAACAAAACAAAAAAACCTACCCAAACCTGTTCTCTCTGCATCTGTACAGGGGGAAACACGGTCTTGAGGAGCCATAAAGTTTGAAATTCTCTCCAGGTAATCCAAAGTAAACATGTGCTTTAATTTGTAGTATGTTATACTGCTCTGAGTATTTGCTGTGTCTAAAAGGTAATGAAATTTGGTGTGGAAAGGCAAAGAGAAGGGAAATGGTGGTTGGTGTGGGTCAGTATCAGTGAAAATTTGTCTTAAAGAGATTTATAGAAATAACTCCAGCTGCAGGGAGACAAATATATATTTTTTTTAATGATGCCATCAGCAATCCTAAATCTGGGTGTAAAATGCCTGGAAGTGTAGCAGATGTGTACATAACCTGTGCCTTAAACAAACATCAACTACATTAAACTAACCAGGCATTTAAATGGCAGTGCCTCATCCAACACAGTTTTGTTTTCTAAATCTCCTTGTACACGCTTTACCAAAGCTTTATGGAAATAATTAACTGAGTTAAAGTGAAAAAGAAAGAAGATTCAGAACAGAAATAAGCCGATATCAGCAGTGCTTAATTTGACGGAAAGTCTCAAAGCCCATTAAGACCCGTGTGAGACGCTCTGTGCTGTGAGGGCAGCCGGTGGCCTGGCCCTGCCTGCTGAGGGGCTGGCTGGCTGTCCCACCAGGCGGGGACCTAGGGGAGTCTCTGGAAAGGCACCGGAGAGGTTCAACAGCACAGTGTCTGTCTGGGTCGATGCTGTATGGTGCCAGATTGAAAGAAAACTCCAGGTGAGCAGGTGAGGATAAAAAAATGGAAATATTTGAGTTGGCTTAGAAACAATGGTGAAGCAATTGCCTGAGTGCACTTTAGAGTACATTTGTGGCCATAAATGGGGCCTGGCTTTGCCTGTAGGAGTTATTGAAGCTGTCTAGCGCTAAGGCTGTTTCTGTACACTGAGCTGAGGAGCATCAGAGGTTTCCTGGCACACGAGTATAACTCTGTAGAGTTGTCAGTGGTCCCTGGTGCGCATTTGGCTGGGACTAACTCACAGTCTTCCAGGCAGCTCTTTGGCATCACTTGTGAGACAGCACAGGCCAGGTAGTATTTCTGTGGGATGGTTCGGATTCAGCCATCTTCTTTTGAAGGGGAAGAGAGTTTAATACTGTGGACTTGGGCAACTCCAAACCAGTTGGCTTTGGTTCATGAGAATGGTCCAGGCATGTTTGATGCATTAGACCCCATTAAGAGGAGCCAGGAGTACTGTCCCATGCTAGTAGTCACTGATTTACCTTCTGGGGCCCTGCAGCGATTGCACTGCTAACTGCTAGGAGTGGGCCAGGAGCCAAATGAACCCGGAGGAAAAGTCCTGATCTTCCTCCAACCCTTGGAGGTACCTCCATGTTTATTGAAAGTGTTTCTGTTTCTGCCCTTGTATGAAAGATGGGCATTTGCACAGCCAAAATTACACTTTAGCAATCATTTGTAAGTCATGTTGTGATTGATAATTCGCAGAGCAGTAGCTGTTTTGCAGAGTAATTTTTCTTTTTTACTGTACAGCTGATCTGAAATGCAATCAGGGGTATTGCACTGTCTGTTAAAAAATATTAAGACTGTTTTGGTTAAATTGTTCTCCATATTCTGCTTTTGAAAAATAGTACTTTCACAAATGTGTTGTGTGTTGAAAATGAAGCTTTTCAAACAAAATACTGTCATTGGCTATACAGCAAAGTTAAATAGGAAGTGCAGTGTCTACTGTAACTTCTGGTTATGGCCAAAATCAGATTTAAAAGCTGGGTATATCATGTCCTTGGCTCTTGGAGAATATTAAGGAAGTAATCATGGGAAAGAAATGGACTGAATTATATTAGGGAGGAAAATAAAATAACACTATCAGCTGAAGTCTCTATTTGCAGAGATAATGTAGCCTTCTGGGCAGTTCCTGCTGTCATAGGCTGTCCCTCTGGTGCCTAGTTCATGGTTGAAAGCACTGTTTAATGCTCTAGAGAAAACTCCTTCCCATAACCTGGTACTTGACAGTACTAACATCTGTACTGACCTATGTAGTTTAAGGGAAATACACAGCAGTTCTTTGAATGTGCATTTTTTTTCTCCTGTGTATAGTCATCTCAAGGGACTGCTTGCACTTAGTACCCCACATTTGGGTGTGAAGTTTCTGGAGAATTTATGCTTTAACACAAGAAGAGGTTGCTTTTTATTTTACCAGAGGGAAAGGTAAGTCATTCATCATAAAACCAGAACCAGAGTTAAAAAAGGAAAACATGAAAGCAGTGAAAATGAAACTTAAGTATATTTAACACCAACCTCCTTCCCTGGAAGATTTTGCAGAGGCATCTCTCAGCCATGAAGCCTTCAGGGCAGCTTAGCACCAAACACTTCCTGGGAGTTATGTTTCATATCAGCCTTTAAGCTAACTTTGAAAGTTGAAGAACTCAGCGTGCATCTCCTTTTCTTCTCTCTTTGTTCCCCTTATCTGTTAATTTAACACTTGACATAAAACATGCTGTACTTAGTTAGACCAAAGATTTATCTAGCTGTTTCCAATAGTAGCCAGTAGCAGAAATAAGAAGAAATACAAGCACAAAGCAAGTATGTAGTGATACCCTTCCACAAGACAGTTTATTCTCTATGAAGTGAGGCACAAGAACTCTGACAGTGGAACTATATATAAGGTTTATTTGACGTGTGTTCACTGGCCCTCAGTGGATTTGTTTTCCAAGAACATATCGTCTCCACTCACTCTTTGGGTCCAGTTCTGCCATTTGCTGTGTATGTTATTTACTCAACAGAAGTACAGTTTCTAAACTTACACTGGGATGGTTGGGATGGCTCAAGTTCTTTCTTGGGGACTTTGGATCTTGAGATCAAAGTGCAACAGGAGGGACACTTCTGCCTTAAGGGGTTTGTCTGTATTTGAATTCTGTTGTACCCATTAATCAGCATCTTCATGCTACTTTAAAAAAGCTTCTTTCTGGTCATCTTGTGGGCGCATGGCAAATACTCTGTATGTCTTCCAAAGACGTGGCCTTGCAAGATCTTTTGCTGTTGTCAGCTGCTCAGAGGTGAGGTACCACTGCTGGGAGCAGGAGGCTTTCTCTTACACACCAAATTTTGGTGCCACAGGCAACAAAAAGATCGCATCCTCCCATTTCAAATGCTGAGGAGATACCATGGCCTTCAGAACAAGCAGCCCCTTCTGACCATACTCTGCCTGCCTTAGCTCTCAGCTGTAAAGCAGGCAAAAAGCCCCCTTCATCTTACTGTGCTGCTTATTATGAAGATAAATTCTTTTTGAAGCTATAGAAAATGCAAGTGATGAGCTTCTCAGAAAATTCCAAGAACAAGTTAATAATACAGGCTTCAGAGCAATACAGGAGGCCTGGGGCCCAAATGCTCAGGAGACTAAAGAGGAGAAAAAATATATATAAGGTAGCAACTCAGTAAACATTCATCTGTCTATGTGCTGAAAAATGCAGGAGCTCTCTGGAAATCAGAATATGATTATGTAGGTGAGCACAAGGGAATTCAATTAAAGCTGACCAAATGCTTAATTGCTTTATTTTGTAGTCTTGTTAATCTTCTGTCAAAGTAGGCTCTGTTTGTAATATAATGTAGTTTAACCTTGATATGACTGGTTTTTGTCATTCTTTCCATGCTTATAAGAAAAAAAAAAGAATTACGGTGTTTGCTATTATCAAAAATAGTAAGTTAGGGTTTTTTTTGCTGTGCTGCATTGTTTTCTTGAGCCTATTTACATGTCTTAATTGGCATGGAATTGCTTTCCTAATCCAGATAAGTAGTGTTGAACTGTGAGTTGCAAAGTCCAGTGCCTTTTAGATTGATGGGTGGAGACTCTGCTGTTGTTTGAAAAGGATCACTGAAAATTCTGCATTGCCAATCTAATAAACTATAACTTTTATCAGTATAGAAAGATAATGTCAGGTATTTGTAGGCTGTAGTATTCTGTGATAAATGGTGAAAATAATGAAATGCAATAGATAAGAGTGTGAGTAATCCACTCTTACTGCATTGTTAAAAATAGTAAAAATAATTTTAAATTATTTTTAGTCCTTTTAATGAATTGTACTGACCTATTTTTGATATAATCTTAGAGGCTGTAATCTGAAGACCATTTTCTGATTCCCTGTAAACCAGTGCACATTATTGGGTAGTAGTTCTGGTTTATCTATTTAATTCAGTAAGGCTTTTTCTATAGTAGTAATACTGAATTCTTCACAAGGATTTAGTGATAATCATGTTGATATTTTATTGTTTGTGCAATTACAAGGATGGATATAGATATCCTTGTATGATGCTTTTATTGTTGGTAGAAAAAAGGCAACTTTATGAGAAATTTTAATTGCTCTTCACTGGAGGAAAATTATGCATAAGAATAAAGTAGATTGTAACAGTTCCTCATACTTCTTCATCACATATAGCCTAACAAGCTATTGTATGGAGAGTTTTCACTAACTGATAGCAATCCCTTCCAAACTTCCCGTGGAGTTGCACATAAACAAATAGGCACATATTGACAATTGCTTCATGTGGTCTATACAATGGTACTTTGTGTCTTTTGTATTTAGTATTAGATTGCTTTGCTGTCTCCTGAGGAAGATCACAGATTAATCTAGAATTTACAAAATATATGCAATACTTTGGATATTTTGTATAAAAATAATATAGGAGAAGAATACTGACCCTGGACCTTCTCCCTTCCAGTAGTTCCAGGTGTGGCAATAAGGGTCTGCTGTGGTTTTTATCCCCTGTGCAGAAATGGACATGAATTTGCAAAGCACAGAAGTTAAAAAAAAACACACAGGAATTCATTAAGGGTGTATGTCACACAAAATTGTATTATTTATTTCATTCCTTTCTGGGAGAATATGTATTAACTTGTATGTTCAATTGAACGGAATTGTGTATCAGTCTGCTTTTCCAAAATACAGGCATCTGTTAAATAGAAATGAATTTGTACGCACAGATATTGTCTGTTGGAATTTGCATAGGAGAAATGGGCCCCAGATGTTACAGTTATGTAAGTGCCTAATCTAAAGCCAACCAAAGACAGCCTTGTGGGCTTCAGATCACGCCAGTAAGAACATTTTCAGGAGAATTAATGTTGAAGGAGATTGCAGTAAACTAACATTGTCTGTAGCTATTGTAAGTATAAAATCAAAATGTACGGATGGAGGGGTGTGCCTTATTCACTGTGGCTGGAGTTAAATTTGTACTTCGAAGGGGAAAAATGTGACATGAATTATTGTTAATTAAAAAAAGACTTCATTTAAATGTTAAGCACAACTGTACATATCTTAAAGCTGTCCTCTTTTTTTTACTTGAGTAAGTGTTTGTGTGTGGGTGGTTAATTATTAATGTTTTGAGTGTGAGATACTTGTTTTGAAGTAGATGTCTTCTCTGCTTTTAAACTGCTACAGCATTACATTGCACAGCTATTGCTATGCATTACAATATAGAAATTAGACTCACAAAGGGAGTTAGGCCCTTGGTGGGTTATCTCGTAATGCTTTGCAGTGAGGTTTGGGTGGTGGAGGTTTGTTGCCCCACCACTACCAGCGTTCTTTCCCTTGCTTTTGTTCCCTTTAGCCATTTCATTTTACTGATCTGGTGAAAAAATAAGAAAAAGAAAAAAAAACAAACAAGAAGTTTCCTACTGGGCTAGGTATGTCACTCTCCTCCTGGAGGAGTCTGACAAGTGCTGGGACCAGCAGAGGGGAGGGAAGGCACTGCTGGAGGTACTAGGGATGGGGGCAGGAGTGGAGAGGACCAAGAGCTCTGCTCTCAGCAGTGGTGTTCACTTATTTAAATTGTTAGTTTAGCTGTGTTATGTGATGTTTTTGTTTTATATGCTCCACTCAGATTCCTGTAAAGTTCCTAACACATCCTTTAGTACCATCAGGGAACTTAAATTTTCATCTAGTGTTGAAGATCCTTCTCTGCCAAAATTAAAAACTATCTGTAGGAGCTCTGTGAATCCTGCTTTCCTAACCAATACCTAACTATAAAGTACTGTTGTGCACTGATCATGCTTTGTGGACCTGGCAGTAAGGCAGTGTCATATAAGAGTGGGAGTGTATTTAGACTGCTGGAATGCCACATTTTCCATTAAATTGATTTTTGGCAAAGCAGTGTGTACTTGAAGTCAGAAAGATGAGCATCCATGAAGATACAACAGTTTCCTCTTAGCTGCAACTGTTGCTCTCAGGAGTAACAGTTTGGAAGACAAATTCCTCGGGTTAGCTGGTCAAAAATGAAGAATATGAAGGTGTAGGTATTGGTAAGCCAGGCACTTTTATTGTGCATTTTAAT
>VZTV01084541.1:21624-35672 GCA_013400875.1 Anhinga rufa | reverse complement strand
TGTGAAAAATGATGCTAGCAGCACTGACAAGTGTCCTCTCTCTCTTTACCTGCCCAGAGAGTTCAGGAATCCTTCTCTCCAAGTGTTACAGGAGAGGATTTTCAGGAGGCAATAAATAAATTTTGATCCCTCTGGTTAATACAGTTAAGGTCAAAGAGATTCTGTCTGGAGCTATTTAAAAATACTCTTAACATGCAGACATACTGCTGTCAGTAGTGCTAAGTGCCTTACCTTGCTGAGGAGTGTATACAACTCTTACGAAACTATTCTTAAGTATTCTGGTTACTATATTTAGCTCTGGCTCATAACAAGACAAAAAGCACTTAGCTAAATGTGGTCCTGAAGTGCTTAATCCGGTTAAGAATATTTTGTCCTTAGGTGTCTTCTACTAAGACTTTTTGTAGCTCACCATCCTGCTGCATCATGCAAAAAGCTTCTCTGTGTGTTTGAGCCTGTGAATTCTTTTATGGCCATTTATTCTGCTAAAGCCTTGAGGTCTGGTGTTGACTGAGGACACCTCTCGCATTGATTGAGGGTGTCCCACTGGGACTGACCTGGGAAGTCTCATTCCTCTGCCCCTTACAGCTCACATCAGCTGTACCGCAGTGGGATGTGATAGCGGCAGCTAGAGGCTGGAGAATCTGGGCTTTGTTTCCCAGTTTAGACTCAGTGAGCATTAACTGGACTGTTGTCTCTCTCAGTGACCAGAGCTTCCCTCAACTTGCTGCTATTCAAGCTGTCTGGGAGGGCAGCCACGTGTACGAGGTAGAAAACCTGTCAGGCTTCCCAGGAGTTTTCAGTTTTTAGAGAGCCTATGGGCAAGGCAGTGTGAACGTTTCTACAGAAAGCTTTGCACTCAAAGCTCGGGAAAAATCCTTTTCTCTGGCTGAATTTTTGCATACCTAAGCCTGTATAGAAAAAATGTTTCCTGAAAAATTGTGATAAATCTGTTTGCATATTCACAAGCATTTTTTATAATTTAACCCATTGCTTTAAAAGGAATTTTCTTTATACCATTGTATCTCCGAAATTATTATGAGTTAGCAAAACTTCTGTATGGGTCATTCCTCTAGAGGAGAAACAACTGTATGATTTTGATAAAACAGCACTGACCGATGAGCAGCAGTGAGTAAGATAAGTACCTCAGTTCTATGAAAGCTCAGCAGGGTAACAAATAACATCACACGCTCCTTTTGAACTAGAATAAAAGCTTGTAACTTGACCAGCATACGACTGTGAGAACAGAAGCGTAGCAGATCCACTGTGTTTAAACTTGTTATGCAGGTGGTGTTTGCAGTTGCAGCTTCACTGGGGATATCAGGAGTTGCGTAAGATTTTCCTTGGAAATTCATGTTCCAAACTGAAAATGATCACTTCATCCCCACTGCAGTTTTTAGTGAATCAGTTACCACTGAAACGCATTAGGTATTTTATATATTACTCCTGTTCTGTCAGAAGGTTCAAGCCTCTTGCAGGTATCTTCTATATTACATTTATAACCACCCTATCACCCTTTATCTGAGCCATTTTTTTGGACAAAACAGACTGACATAATCTCATTTAGCTGCAGTGAGCAGGAATTTGGCCTGTTGTCTCACGTTACTCACATAAACGTCCCCTCAAAGCACTCTCACCGTATCACTGGTTGGGATCTGTGTTGTTCACCAGAGGTGACAAATATGTAATCCCTGCTAGTGGCAGCGAGTTTTTTGCAGTGTCTTGAGCTGATGTTGGAACTAATGGTAACAGGAGAAACAGCCATGAACTTGGGCTCAAAGCAGGGACGTCGCTTCATGGGCATTAAAACCTTGTTAAATTTGGAAGCCCAGCATTTGGCTGTTGTTGAAGATATTACTGTCAGTCATGGACAGTCTGATTGCATCCGTATCCTTCCTGAGAATAATGCTTATCGGAAGCCAAACTAATTTCAACAGTGACAGTTTCAGAGAGGTGGGCAGTGTGGTGTGGGTATAGTCAAGAGTTCAGGGTGGTCATTAGTAACCATTTAAATTGAAAAAAAAAAGAGACATGTGTGTCCCATCAGTAGGATATCTTAGTGGGAGGCCTTAAATCCATCCACACGTGGGTGACTGTGGCTTGCACTGACTTTAGGTGATCATGTTCACCTCGAAGGAGCTTTTTAGTTGCAAGATTGGATAGATGAAGTATGGATCATACTCGCTGGTTTTCATAGCACACATGCCAGGTAAACTGTCATACTTTTGAAGGACTCCAATCAATCCTCAGTGGCCCCAAGCTAGTAGGGCCAATCCTCCACCCTGCTGGGCCACGTAGCTTTTTGGACACAAGAGGTCAAGCTGGCCTTACCAGGCTTCTTCTGCAGCAGCAGGTGGTGCACACAGAGCCAGGAGCTCCAGAGCGTGCTCCAGCTCCCATTCCTGGAGGCTTTGCTGAGCTTTCACCAATTATACTCAAGCATGTTTCTGATTTACGGTGGTAGACATTTTCAGCCTGAAGTGATTGCTGCTCTCTAGGCTAAGTCTTGCCTGCAACTGTGTTTTGACTGGATTTGCTTTTCCTTCCAGGATTAATTTTTCTCCGTCTCTATTTACATGGTGATAAGAAGTACTAATCCCACTCCATCAGTCTGGACTGATGACTCTGAGGAATAGAACAGGTAATTTTTAATTTGGCTCATAGCTTTCAGTGGCTCAAGCAGTGAGAACCAGCTCACTGCTGAGTGAGAACCCTCCCCATGGAGTGCATTCCTATTCTGGGACAAAAGAATTCATACAGTTTCTTCTGCCCAGGTCATCAGCAGGGAGAGAGATCCTTGCCCTGGAGCAGGAAAGAAAGGGTAAACTTTTGTAGCTTTTACTGTGAGCAGCATCTTTGACTTCCTCTCAGGTGTGGGTGGTTTTATTTTGTGTAACTTTTAGAGCCACCAAATTGTTTGAGCTTGGAGTAGTCTCAAAGCAGGGAAAAACATTTGGATGTACCCATTGAAAAATGCCCCTTGGGTGGTGGGCAGGGCGGAGGGTTTTGCCAGTGAAAGTACTCTCCAGAGCTGGAGGCAGATTGGTGCTGATGCCAGGGATGGGTGTGATCTCCTCTTTGGAGGTGTCTGAAGGGGATGCAGCCCAGCAGAGCTGACCTGGGCGACACTGTGTGGAGTGATGGCAGCTGGCTTGCCTCTGTCTGCCTGGCTCCCCATGCCTCAGACTTAGCCCACCTGAGTCACAGAAAGCAGGTCACCAGTAAAGAAGTTACCCTCATGTTGAATTCTCCATCATTTCGCGGGGCTTGAGAATACTGTGTCCTTACTGGGAGTTGTTGCCGACTGTTCTCCTTACCTGTGCAGCAGGAACAGTTGAGATAAAGTAAAGACAGCAGCCCACAGTGACTGTTCTGGTGCAGGGGCATAGAGAACCCAGGGAACCCAGGTCACATTCTCTTCTTTCCACTGGTTAGTGCCGGGAGAGGAAGTTTTAACCTGAAGTCTTGGGTGTGAATCCTGGTGGTAGGACGCAGCTCAGGTGGTGTGGTGGAAGCCCACCAGTGCAAGCGGCAGTCACTAGCTGCAGGGTGCTTTGGATGAACCTGGCTATCATATCATCTCTTAGATGTCCTGACAGTACCCTGCTGTTGCCTAATACTAATCCTTTAGGGGATTAGCACAGTTTCCTTCTTCCTCCTATGCCCTTCCACTGGGAAAGAAATCTCAGATGCTTTTCAAGCATTGCAATGCTTGAAATCAACCAGCAGCCTGTTTGATTTCCAAAACAGGACCAGGCGCAGCGCTGCCTGGTACAGACATCAGAGTCAAATCGGCTCTCGCATTTGTAGGGGAGATACTGATTGCTGTGCAGCTTTGCAGAGGAGACGCTGACTCCTGTGCAGAGTTCAGTGCTTCGTCAGGGTTCCCCATCCTGTGACAGAGGAGAGTGCAAAGGCAGGCTGAGGGGCTGCTGGCTCTTAACTCTTTCCCTCTAAAGTCATGCTATAGTAGCTGTATGTCTGGGCATATAGCAATGGTTTCAATTCTCAAACCTCAGTAGCTGACAGAACAAGCAGGAAACTACATAACAAGAGTGGAGTTTGGGAAAGGGAAGATTGAAGTATCCAGGAGGTCATAAAGTACAAACCAGCAAGCTCCATATTCTGACATACTCAACAGGATCAGGGAACATGTCTCAGTAAGTACTTCTGTCTTTTCTTTCCAGAGCCCTGTGTTGTGTAAACGAACTGATGGATGAAGATGAGAAGGACAGGGCAAAGAGGTATGAAGGGATTCACAGAGCATTGGGAGTGGAAGCTTTCTCAGGGGAGAATTGTAAATGCTGTGTTGTCCAATGCTTGAAAAAGTTCTTGGGACCACTGATGTCAGAGGCAAAACCCCCGCGCAGTTTACAGGCTGTGTATAGCAGACCACAAACAGCATAATTATGTCACCATTTTCAAACTTTTCATAGGGTGTTTGACCACCCCTACAATGGGTTAATCAGCTGAGCAGTCCTTAAACTATGTTGTCGTGCCCTCAGAATCTTGTGTTATCCCATGGCTATTTATTATCTTGATGCAGGACTCCTGACCTGTGATTTTACTGACATCATGCAGTCCTGCCCACCTGGGGTAGAGTTCCCTGTGAAACTTAGAGAGCAGTCCTGCTTTAGCACAGGTATGAGTTAGTCTCCCTTCAGAGAAGCATTTGGCTCAGTTCTAATTAGTCATCGCACATGAGTGCCAAAACAGAGGTGGCTGTGAATGTAAATGCTGGATCTGAGAACATCCAAATGCCAACCTGAATATGAATGGAAATGCTTTCTGGATATCACACTCAGTCTAGATCACAGGAAGCATGTATCATCATGAATACACTTGTCAAGAAAATTAATTACTACTGGAAGAGGTTGTATGAAAATAGGGTTATCTCAGATATGAGCATTGGAAAGAACATTTTGGAAGAAACTGGTTTTAATGGAGGGAAAGACCCTAATAAAACATTCTTAAATTGTATTAATGCAAGCTGGAAACTTCTCTGTGGTTTCCGCAGCCAGACTCTTAACATTCCCAGTTTCATATATCATGGCAGCCGATTTTCAAAACCAGATACAAGAGCATGTGCTTGACTTCATTCTGCAGTTGAGATGTCTCTGCACAGTATTGTCTCTCTATAAGCTACTTTGGCAAGTACAAGTCAGTTAATAAGGAATCCATCCCATTTTGACCTTTATATGTGTGTGTACTAACTGCAAAACAAAAGTTCATAAAAATGAGGTGGGCAAAACATGAGCATGTAGATGCCAGGACCTCTCTGACTGGAGAAATTTTGCCCATTACACCTTCATGTCATTATCACCGCTTTTGAAACAATCGGACCTGCCGCTGAAATGTATGTAAGGACACACTCTTGCTCAAATGAATGTAAATCGTATTTGTTACCTCCAGGTGTTCCTCATTGATGGTAAGCTCAGTTCTGCTGCAAGGCTCTAAGCACCAGCAAGGCACTTACACCTAAGACTAATTTTTAAAAAATAAGCAGTCCCAGCAGAGTTTAGATTCTTCTATTTAAAGTGTTTTACTGAGGCAGGGCCATTTACCTCTCCCTGGGTCGAGCTGTAGGTCCTTCATTTTACTTAGTGGCATTCATGTTTCTGTCACCCAGGGCATCACGCAACAAATCTGAAAAGAAGAGGAGAGACCAGTTCAATGTCCTCATTAAAGAGCTTTGCACGATGCTGCAGGGCCACGGCCACCCTCTCAAGATGGACAAGTCCACAATATTGCAGAGGACCATCGACTTCTTACAGAAACAGAAAGGTACTGGAGGGCTCTGGCCTGCTCCCATTGAAGGCACTGGCTCTGCATCTTCCCAGCAGCCAGTTCCCACTCAGAAGATGAAAACTCTTTTTTCCAAGCAACTAAGACCTCCAGAGAGGATATGAACCTAAGCAAGGGGCAGAATAAGGCAGAGCAGTTGGCCTCAGGAAATGGGCTAGGCTTGAATACAGTGCTGACTGGTTAAACATAGATATACTTGAAAAGATGCAGTGCTGTATGATTTTTAATGTAGTGACATCGCTCCATTTCCCTCGCTGGCCTCCGCACCCCCGGCACACTTTGTACACTCTCAAACAGAGCACGAGGGAGGAAGAGCTGAGGAACAGCACGCACTACAAAAGCCAGGGGAAAGGTGTTTCTGTGCCCTGTTCCCAGGTCTCCTCAGGTAGGTGCAGCATGTCCTGCTGCCTGGACACTCCCGTGAGCCTTCCTGAAACAGCTCCACAGTCACGAACACCCTCAGCTACTCTGAAATTAGCCCATTGACCTTAATTTTTGAAGGATTTCTTCAGACCTTCCAAAATGTCTCCTCTTACTTTTCTTGATTTCTAATGCATTTGTATTGATGGCGTGGAAAATGACTGTCGCATACAAGAAGGCTTTGTGTGGAGAATGATCTGAGGATGATTCCTCTGAAAGCCTCTTAACAGAAATCTAGTGTTACTTGAAAATGAAAAAAAAAATTTCAACTAGCATGAGTCATGTTGCTTTTTTGATGTTTTCTCTTTAAGAAATCACAGCACAGACAGAAGCCTGTGAGATTAGACAAGACTGGAAGCCTTCATTTCTTAGCAACGAGGAGTTCACCCAGTTGATGTTAGAGGTAAGAAGAAATTAAAGCTGCATAGATTAGTGAGGAGTAATCAGTTCAGTGGAGTAGTGTAGGGATATAGTTCCTTTTCACCTGTAGGTCCCAATAGTGTTAATGATTTTTACTCTGCTGGCACACATGATCCAAACCTTACAGAGACCAATGTTGTGCTAAATGCTTTGCAGACACAGAATTAAAAATATGATTGCATCCCCTTAAAGATAAACTGCTTTTCATTTAGGAATGAAGACCAATTTGGCCCAGTTTTGGCCTGGTGAGAGAGGAAAAAGAGAATTTCCCATCTCAGAAGAGCCACTAGAGCTAGCAGTTTTAGCAAAAGCTTGAAAGGACCTGAAAAAAACCAGAGCAGCTCTCTTCCTCCCACATCCCATTAGCCCGGCAGCATTTACTTTGCTGCCTTTGCTGCTGCTAGCTCTGTGGTGCTGTACTTGTGATGTATCTTTGCTTGGATTGCCTTTAAGTGCATTCGGGAGAACAGCTCTGATACTCTCGCCTGTAAAATGCTTAGCTGATCTAGAAACACCCTGTGAGTCTACATTTTCTCCTTTCTTAAGGATGCTGCTTTGGGTTTGTGCTGCATGCTCCTATGGCGAGGACATCTATCCTGCGTGGGCAGCTGTTGCTCTTTGCCCCACCAAAATAAGGGTGTATGCTGGGCTGAGCTGGGAGGTGCTGCAGTGTCTTAGTTATTCCTTTTCATCAGGACATCATGACTCACCTCCCTGGAAAAGTCTGTTCATTCTTTCTGGGAATTTCTCTCACCGAACAAGCTAGTTTGTTCCAGCTGAATTAAAACAAATTCCCTCCTTAGAAGTGGCAACAGATAGAGAGAGCCCTTTAATAACTGTTGGCTTGATGCGCTATGTTAGACCATTGACCAGTTTACTTAAAATCAGTGTTTTTTTCCAGAGAGGGCTTATTTTCAGCAAAGGCAGAGTATGACAGTGAGGTGGGGAATAACTGGCTGGCGGGGGGGAAGGTGGTGAATGCTGCATCTTTGGCTCCCCGTAGCTAAGCTGCGGAACAGCCTAACACACTCTTCAAAAGAGTTGGCTTTATGCATGGTGCTGACCAGAGATTGAACCTTCCAGACTTTGGTAAGTGTTAAGAGTAGAATAGGGACAGACACTGGGTCAATGGCACAAGAAGATGTTGTGAAGAACAGGGAGAACACCCAAAGAAGAAAGCACGTGCAGTGACTTAAAAGGGACAGAGAACTTTGACTCAGGGACAGAAACCGTTGTGAATAAGAAAGGGGAAACAAAACAAACTTTTAAAATTGTTGTGTCACTAGCCTGACAAGCGAGTGCTTTAAGCAAAATAAATGAGGCTTTAGATCTTGTCCATATTGTCCATAAATTGCATTGTATAATTTTTCTGTCTCTGCTTATCCATCCATCTGCCCATCTATCTACCCACAATGCTGGGTTTGCCATGATGATATCTAACATCTCCTTACGCGCTGAATTGGTTAACTATTGTGTAAGTCAGGACACATAATGAAGTGACTGAAGTCACCAGGATTGTGTGGGTGTAGAAATTTTAACCACCACTGTCTTGCTTCATGTTAAATAAATACTCACTGGGTGAAAAATACAAGTCAATTTAATATTAATGAGCAAATAAGAATATAAGAAGAATGTTGAATTAGACAGCATGTGTAATTTTTATTTTTTTGTGTTGAACTATCATTTCCCTAATTGTTTTATGTTAGTTTTAGGCCATTAGAAGCATCACCAAAGAATAAATTAGCCTATTATGTTTTAAGTTGTTCCCTTGCATAATTATTTTTATTTTTTTCTTTTTGCCTGCCTTTTATCATTAGGCACTAGATGGCTTTCTCATTGCTCTTACCACTGATGGGATTATTATTTATGTATCTGATAGTGTTTCATCTCTGCTTGGACACTTACCGGTAAGTTCTGACAATGCAATATGTTGAAGAATCATTCCTCTGCCTTTACACAGCCCTGGCACTGCAGGGCTGGGGCTTGGTTTTGTCCAACCAAAGACGCAACTGACTGTGGGTGGGGGCTAAACCAACAAACTCCTAGGGAGTTTCTCAAACTCCTGTGAATAACAGATTCTCTGTCAGGGTCTGCGAATTAGCTAGAAAAAAAACCAACCCTATGTAAAATCACTGTACTCAGCTTGCCGCTTGGTAGCACATCTGAAGAAGGG
This sequence comes from Anhinga rufa, assembly GCA_013400875.1. Classification (NCBI taxonomy): domain Eukaryota; kingdom Metazoa; phylum Chordata; class Aves; order Suliformes; family Anhingidae; genus Anhinga; species Anhinga rufa. The sequence continues at coordinate 26,857 of VZTV01084541.1, read as the reverse complement.
TCTGGGTGGTGTTTATCCCACCAGGTGTATGGAAAAATCTCATTCTTGTGAAACCTGTGCATGCTGAAGCTCTTCTCAGATAATTTAAAGATGATTTCAGGAATGAGTGTATCCTCTTCTAATGTCATAGGCTTTTTTTCTACTTTGAGCCCATGGTCTTTAGTAACAAATATGTGGCCTCAGTTTTCTGGGAGAATTTCTAGGCATCAATTAGCTGTTGGGTACAGAAATTTCTTCTGGCCCCTCAAAAACATGTTTTATTTTTATCTGGTGTCAAGCATGAGGCACCAGTGATGCTATGTGAGGGCAAGTTTGAGCACACAGTTAACTTGGCTGAATGTCCTGGTGTGCAAAGAAACAAATACATGCTGGCATTTTGGTAGAACTCCTTTAGTCAGGATGTCTGGGTTTATCAGCACTGAAACACTTGCAGGTTGAGCTGATTTGGCCAGATGGTCAGCCTAGAAGACAAATGGAGGATGTGAGGAGGAGCTCTCCTGCTTCTGTCTTGTGTTTCCAAAGGGAAATTTTTAAAATTTTAATTTTGATATGATATTTCTCATCGTGTTGTATTCCTGTGGTAGCAGGGATTCTTCTCCAGCTTGCATATGGCTGAATTGAAGGGCAGCCTCTGGGATCTGTTCAACCTTTTGCAAATAGGTAGCAACCCCGGGGTAAAATAACCTAAGGGTTATATTCTGCCCTAGATCCATCTGCAGATTGACTGGGCTTCCTTGTCTTAAGCATCCACACTAGACCGGCAGTGCCTGTGCCCTGCTGTGGGATGAAAAGGTGTGTAGTTGTGTCAGGCTGTACTGCTGAACATGACAAAGCATTCTTTTGTATCAGTCAGATTTGGTGGACCAAAATATATTAAACTTTCTGCCTGAGCGGGAGCAGAGCGAGGTGTACAAGCTCCTTTCTCCACATGTGCTCATGACAGATCCTGTTGCAGCTGATTTTCTAAACGGTAAGCTCTGCTCTTGTCTGTCACTCAGGGAAATTTGCCAGAGGCAAACAGCTCCCAGGGGAGCCTGCACAGGGCTCTCCAGCTATTTAATTCTCCTGCCTGCCACTTCTGTTTTGCTGCAGTTAATATTTCTGGATTTTAATGCAGCACATCATCTAATGTTCCTACATGCTCCCAGTATTCGGTCTTTGATTTGGACAGTGTTTTACTGTCTGCTTTGCATCATAGGACAGTGAAGTTGCCCTCATTAGATACTCTTCCCAGGGCAGGATGCTGGACTGAGCCTGTGAAAGGAGTGAGGGGCTTGGGGGAAGGAAAAGGGTAGGAGAAATGCCAAAGGGTTTTGTCAGAGTCTTTGTTCCTTAGGAAGCTTGCATGTCTTGGGACACCTGAGAAACCCTACATGCAACTTAAGCAATGGCCTTCCTATCTGAACAGTCCATCCAGATCTCTACTGCTGTCCCACTCCCAAAGTGTCCCTTTGCCCCAGAAAATGTCCCCAGCACCAGAGCGGGCAGCAGCGTCTTCCTAACAGCCACGTTTCACCAAGCCTGTGTTGGGAGCCCCCCTTCCCGGTGGGTTCACTGTGGCCAGGCAATGCTAGCCTTCCCTCTCCGCTGCCCTGTAAGCATCAGTGGGAACTGGGCAGCCCTTGTGCTGGTGCTCTGCCCTGGGGTTGGTTTCCCTCTAGCTGAAGACCGCATGGCCTAATCCACGGAGTTCAGACCTTGGGCAGAAAACTGAATAAGAGCTTGGCATGGTGCCCTCCACTGTTAATGGAAAGGCTTAGGGTGACTTCAGCGCCCTTTGGATCTGAGCAGTGCCAGAGCAGAGTACTGCAATATCACTTAACAGCTTTGCATGAAATCATTCATGCACGAAGTCAGGGGAAAATACTGCTGACGGATATTGCCAGGGCTTCACGCCCAGCATAGTGGGGTGGCTGTAAAGCCATGGGAGAAAGGGTGAGAATACATTTCCTTAAGCAGAACCAGCTGATCGTTGCTCCTAGTAGTTATACATTTACTTACAGGTATCAGGAGCATCCCAGCAGGGTGTACTCAGATACCACAGCAGCAGGGTTGGTATAAACACCTAGATAGATTTGATATATGAAGTGCAGACTTCTAGTAACATTGTGTATGTCTCCCTCTCTTTCTCTCATTTCAGCAGAAAAACAAATAGAGTTTTGCTGCCATTTAGCAAGAGGCAGCTTAGATCCAAATGAACCCCTGATGTATGAATATGTGAAATTTGTAGTGGATTTTAAATATTTCACTCATGGTAAGTTACTGCTCCAGCCTACCTTTACCTGTCTGCCTCTTTCCTTTAAATTGTGTGTTGATCTGTAGCCTCCTGAAGGCCTTGTTTCAACTGAAAATGCCCTGTAATTGGCAGGGATGGAATGAGCTGTGGATATATTGGAGATATTTTTCATATAGAAGTGGTGGGGAGACTGTTGGTCAGAAAAGTGCACTCTTCTGTGTGCTGTGCTTAAAGTGATACCAGACTGGTCCTACCTCCATTTGACCCACCGCCAATTGTAAAACAGCCTATATATATATATATACAAATAACCAGTAAAATATGCTATTCTGTTTCACTTGTGGCAATCAAATGACACTTTTTAAAGATTAAGTAGTTTGAGAAACCTGTAAAATCTTGAATCATGCAAATGTTGAGCTGGAGAAAGGCTGACAATGAGACTGCACACTGTGAGCTGCTCAAAGCTGTCTTACGAAGCTTCCCTGCAAGCCAGGGGTAGGTGGTTACAACTGTGTAACTCGGAGCCTAAAGGGTCATACTTTAAATAACGCCAGTGTGTATCAGTGTGGCATCGCCTTGTGGGTAGGAGGAGTTTGTTGCTTGGGTTTCATCAGTCATTGTACCTGTCTTAACATGAAAAGAAAGCTCTCCTTCCTCCTCTTAAATAAATTGTCTGGTTGTGTCTAGTGCCTACTCCCTCCTGTAATGGCTTTGAGTCAGCTATTGCACGAGCTTTCAGGTCAGCCACGGAGGAGCAGATTTGCCTCGTAGCAACTGTTCGTCTTGTCACACCACAGTTCTTAAAGGTGAGAGCTCTGTGACTTCCCTTTTGTGTGGGGATCAGCTGGTGCTCAGTGGCAGAGCTGCTGCTAGTATGATGAGCTGTGTGCTTGGCTGTTGCAAGGGGAGCTGTGTTGCAACAGCCTCTCAAAGAGTATGTTCAGCAGCACAGATTGTTTGTGCAGAGGGTTGGTAAATGAGAGAGGACACTGCTGTGTTTGTGAGTGGGAGACGACGTAAGTATGTATTTTGGAATGACGAGATATAAAGCAGGAGTTGCTTTTGAGAAGAGGCAGTTGTGAGATGGGGTGTCTCAGAGCAGTCAGCCCAGGAAGCACCCATACAAGGTGACCAGCTAAACCACCTGGAAAGTTGCAGCCTTTAAAGAAATACATCCCACCTCTCCTTTGCGTAAAAAGGCCACCTGCATCTTGAAACACTGTGAACACCGTCCTTCATGGGCTCTTTCTGCTGGTCTGTAAGTGTCCCGTGGTGCAGTGCAGTGATGACAGGGAGAACGACCATAGGTGTTTCTTGCTCAAGAGAGCGTTAGCCAGCTCGGTTTGAGGCTGGACCTGGTGCTGTCTTCCATCTTCAGATAGCAATATTTACAAAAAGCTGCGGAATTTTGCCTACAGACTGCAAGATGAGGCCCTTGGACTATTTGTCCTAGCTCTGAAATTCAGCTCGGGGTAAATTATTCATCCACTTTTCATCAGTTTAGGCATCTACAAAGCAAGGCTTATATGATCCTTAGAGGAAAATAGGTCAAGTGCTTTAAAAGCCATGTATTTTGCTAGTGTTATACCAAGCAAATGCATCCTTGGTCTTGTTAGAGGGGTCCTTTTGGCATTTCATAGAATTAAATGTCTGAATGTGCCAACTATTTTGCAGGAGCTCTGCAATGTTGAAGAGCCGTGTGAAGAATTTACATCAAGGCATAGTTTGGAATGGAAGTTTTTATTCTTGGACCACAGGTAAGATTTGGTTTTAGTCACTGAAGAATAAACAAACTGTAGTTTAAAAATAGAAAATTTTGTGTAGGTACTGCCTGAGATCCCAAGTAGAATAGCTGTAGTTAAATGCAACTGAGTGAGTAATAATGCTCTAGATTTACTTATTAGGCACCCTTAAATGCTTTGCTCTTTTCCATATTTTAAGCAAGTAAGAACCATATAACACATTGGGGAAACATCTAGAAAAACGTCTAAGTTTACCAAGATATTAGGTCATTAAAACTGAGCAGTGTGGGTCCTGTTCCCTGTATTGGTTTAGCCCCTCTCTTTTCCAGCTACAGCTCCCAGAAATCCTTCTAAATCTTTTGCTGTGTCAATAAACTTCTGATTTTCACCTTGAGAAATTATGGCATTTATAAAAATGAAAGAAAAAGCAGTGGATTAGATGATTTAATTGCAGATTTCTTTTTGACAATGTCATATGGTGGGCTAGGATTCAGCTTGGTGAATGAAACAGACTGGAACCACTTTATTAAGCTGATTAATATAGAATTCATTTTCTTCAAAAGAAGCTGGAGGTTTTTGTTCACTCTTTTACTTCTCTGTATTTGACATGTATGCATAAGCACATAGCAAAATCCTACTCTTTCCATTATCCCTCCCTTTGCAAGTTGTGCAAAGTTAGTCATTACTAGAAATAGAAGACTAGTAAATAAGGCTGTAGGAAAAAAAAATATTTGGGAGGAAAAACCCCTCAATATCATCTGCACATGTAGAGCAAGAAATAGAGAGAGCAAATATAAATTAATAATAACTTGCATTTATATAGTTATCAAGACGTGTACCTCACACGTCATACCTTGAAGCATGGAGGAAATGACCCTGCGACAGCCCCCGGTTAATGCTGTGTGGTTTGGGAGAGTCAGCTTATTATTCAGGTTGTCAAGATCTTGCTCAAGTGACTTTGTTAGACTTTAATTGTCCTGTCCAATAATGCACATTTTCAGAATCAGGTGATCAATGTTAAGATCTGTAAAAGAGCCCTAAGCCCCTTATTTCCCTGTCTGATGAAGTGAGCTGGTTTTCCAAAGGGCTGTGTCTCAGCAGCTCCTGTGAATAAGGCGAGCAGGAGCTGCTTTGAAACCTATCAAAGAGTCTTTTGATGAATCTGGGTTATGACTCAGAGAGGAATCTTTCAGCGCCAGGTACTTGCAGCCAGTCCAGTCCCACTGATATCCCTAGTGAGGAAGCCATTGTTACT
>VZTV01084541.1:1781-18685 GCA_013400875.1 Anhinga rufa | reverse complement strand
GCCCCAAACCCTGGGTGTTTTGTTGATTGTCATGGTTCAAGGGGTCTTGCTCTTCCCCTGAGCTCCGGAGTCAGCCAGGAGGCTCATCTCACCAAAATGCCTTCTGAAAGCAGCATTTGGATCACCTGCCTGTGCAATTAGATGTTGTGAACCTCGCTTAACTATTAGTCAAATGCTTCTGGAGATGCAGACTGTTTTAAAATATAAAAGTACCAAATACAGATTCCCTGTGAGTGAAGATGGCTCATTTTTGGTTGACCAGAAAGTAAAGCAAAAATTCAGAAAAGTCCAGTTTAGGCTGATGTGTGAACATCAGAGAATGTCCATGAAGTTCATCTTCATGCAAGGTGAAATCCTGTGACCTGCAAGAGCACAGGAGGAGCCAGGTCAGAAGACACACTTAGCCCCAGTACTGTGGCAGTATAGCCCGCTGCTGAGCACCATGTCCTGATGAAGGCTGGAGCTGATCTGAGGAAAGGCAAAAGGTGGCAGCAGGCATGATCTTCTATTAATCAGTGCGCTTTTCCTACCAGATGAGCATGTGAGATATTTTATCTCTGAGCCTGTATCCTTCCATTTTGTTACATGCACTTCAGACTGAGATACTGAGCTAGAATTAGGCCTGTCCTCCAGCTGGCTTGCATTGCCAAGCACTGAAATGAAAAGGAACCACACATCTAGGTAATCAGATATTTTGTCAAGAAATATTACTTATAGGTTTCCTGTTGGGCAAGCTCTCTACCTGTTTGTCTCTCTGCTATCTCCATTTGAAAGGAGAGTGTTTTGTCAAAAGGAAACAAGGGCACCACAAAGAGTGGAGAGAGAGGGATGCCGTAGTTGCTCTGAGATGCAGAGCAGTGCAATGCAAGGACACCAAGAAGCTCTACAGCCCCTCAGCACACTGGAGCTAGACAAGCTGCTTCATCTCCAAGTTGCAAACCACCCCCACCTCTACCATGTACCCTCTACCACTTAGATGTATAAGATGCCAAAGGACCTATTAGAGAGTGGAGAAAATGGCTTCTTCTCTGAATGTCAAGTTTCCCCACTCCACTTCCCTGCTGGCTTTTCTGTCCTGCTCAAGGCAAAGTGCTGATACAAATCAGGTAGCGGGGAAGCGAGTCACCCGGCTGAGCACCGAAGGAAGCTGTGAAAGGGGCTGGATGCAAGTTGTGTCAAGTGCAGCAACTGTGTAGATGGGAATGTTAAAGGAATATTTTAATTGCTCTCAAGTACAGTACTTTTTAGTGCTGTTTGCTTAAAAGACCAGATAGAAGTGAGCTACTTAACCAGGTGATGTTCTTTTGGTAATATGTGTGTGCAATTTGACATACACGCAAACTATATTGAGAGTGGGGTCAATTAATTCTGCAGAGAATCTATTTAGTGATTTATGTTCTACATCTCTGCTAGCCACGGATCCCCTCTTACATATGAAAAGAGTGTTTGCACAACACACCTGAAGGAAAGGATCTTTTAACCTTACTGTGCAGGGGGACAAAGTAAGGTGCTGGCAAAGTGACTTACAGAAGTTGCTGCAGGAAATCTCTGGCAGGACTGGGAGCTGAGTGAACCTCAGCATGGCACGCTAGCCAGAAGACCTTCGCTAAGTGCTTCATCTAAAGCCCATCACTGTTAATGGGATCACTACAGAAGTTAGTCCTGATATTTAGCAAAGTAGAGGTGTGCAGGTGAGTAAAAATACTTGGGTTAGTATGGCTTGGAAGTTCCTGTTCGTCAGGTTGACCGCTCTGGGCAGGCATCTTGCCTGCTGTGAAGTGAAATAGGTTTGCTTAAACCATGTTTGTATTTTCCTTTGTATTAATTATGGGTATTTTAAGTGAGCATGTTTCATTTTGTACTCCCAGCAGTCCGGGAACCATTAATGTGGTTATTTAATGTAGTTCCCCTCATTATGTTCCAGTTGTATTACACCACTTGAGATTTTTCTGGACATACTCTGATAATATGTACCAGGTCTGATGTATTTAGGTCATCTCTTGGAAGAAAACTCTCAGTTAAATTGCTAAAACTCCACTATCTTATTGTTTTGTGCCATTATTAGGATCCTGACTTCAAGGCCCTAGTCTTTGAAATGCATTCTTATGTATTTGTGAAAGGCCAATACTTTGTTTAATTGATGTTATTTATGCTTATTTCAGAGGAACCCACGAGTAAGTTATAAGGAAATAGCTAGTTTTATAGTTATGCCAATTATTAGTTATAAGAATAATCTCAAAATAGTGAAGTGCACTTTCAAAAGTCAGTAGCAGAAAAGAACCCAAATAAAAGCTCAGTACGTGGCTGTGTATCATCTGTCGTGTTTATAAAGCCACAAGAGCCATTTTAGTGCAGTAGCAGACTGCAAGAGGCGTATGGGACCAAGTGTTTTTTCTGATTGCCTTTATACCATGAAGCTTCTGTTTGCTATAAATTGCTTTCTTTTTTGTTTAACAGTGATGCAGTTTGGAAAAGGAAAGTCCTGTTACTATCGGTTCCTGACGAAAGGCCAGCAGTGGATATGGCTGCAGACACACTACTACATCACCTACCACCAGTGGAATTCCAAACCTGAGTTCATCGTTTGCACGCACCTGGTAGTTAGGTAGGAGCAAGCCCCAAACACTTCACAACATATGTCCCATGTGCTCATCCATGATTTTTTCTAGGTCTGTTTTGTGTTAGCCAAATACTTGCTTTGCATGTTGACATGCTAATATGGTATGTAATTCCATAAAACTGTTATGACAAGGAACATGGGGAAAAGCATAATGTCTTTTCATTACTGGTTTGGGTTTTTTTTGCAACCAGACCAAAAGCCTGGAAGTGACCGCTGGCCAAGTCTATCAGTGTGTTACATTCCCCTTTTATCCCTAGCAATGACATGGCCATAGGAAGAATTAAAGCTGTTAAGAATCAGACGGCTTTATGGGCATGAATGGGATCATACATATCCTACAAAACCTTTTGATCAGAGCTTTAAATATGTATGACTTGAAGTTAGCTGCTGTCCTACTAGCCTTATTCCTCACCTGAAATTCAGCCCAGGATCCCCCCCTAGTGGGAAGCTGCTTGTGCTCGGTTGCAAACCCATGCTGGAAGGTGGTGCGCGTGTGGGATGCTCTGTGATAGGCACCTTCTGGAAGGGAATCTGCTTGATCACCACTGTCGTCTCAAAAAAGATTGTGTTAAGACTGAGAATATATTTACAGAAGGGCTTGAAAAATAGTGACATACTGGTTTGCTCTATTAACTTGAGTAAACATATTGCTCACTGCGTCTTTCTTTACTGCCAGGAATCAATTTGAATTTTTTTCTGGTCCCCCTTTTTCTTGTCAAACATCTCGAAGAACAAACACTACTAAACTGGGATATTCTAAAACACAGACTGAGAACCCCTTACACCACTAAACAAGTGTAAGTGGTTAGAGCTGTGTGTGCTGATATAAAGTACATGTCAAGTGTTACTGTAAGCAAATGTTAGACAGAGGTATTGCCTCTGAGTTGTGCTGCTTCTGCCATCCTTTGGGGAATTTGGCTGCACTTTAAGCTCTGACTTTGTTGTGCAAGAACTTCTTTCTGCTTCCAGTGCCTCTTAAACGTAGTGATATAGTCCTAAATAGGTTTTGAAATTCAGTTCTGTCTCATATAGTTAAGGTTTAGAATTTATTATTGAAACACACAAGTTAAAATGTGATTTCAGGAAAATTAATTGCCTACAATGACAAGTGAGTTCAGTTCAGCAACTTCTCTCGCTTCCCACAAAGGTTGTAGCCCATTAACATTTCAGCACCTTCAATTCTGGTACCTTTCAGTGCCCACGATCCACAAGCACTCAGAGAGTCTTTAAAACATCCTCTCCAATTTATCCCAGTGGTGAATCATGTGGCATTGTTTACTGTAAATATTTTATTATTTAAGAATAAAAATAGTAAGGAAAGCAAATACACACTTTTAGAAGCACATTCCTGGGGATTTCTGCACCTCTCATTGCACCTGGGCAGCTGTCGGTTTGTATTCAGAGCTTCCACTGGAGTGAGGGGTGTTAACTCTGATGTAGCACGCTGCACGGCGCCGTGTGCACCCTCAGAAAGAGGGGAGCCTCCTCTTTCCCAGGGCACTGGCTTAGGTCTCATTGAGCTACCATACAACACGCAAAAAATTGATTCTTGATCATCAGCAGGTTAGAAAATGACTGTACATTTGCTATGGCAGCTTACCTGCATGGAAGCTGTAGGATCATTTTTCTGCCTGATTATGGAAAATGGGAATCTCCTTTCTTAGGAAAATTGTACTGAGGACAAAGACATCCATTTTGTCTTCAATAACCAAGTGTACTTTGCTTTTAGATTAGTTTTGCTTGAAGGCATCCAGGACCAAAATTTGCAAAGGAATGTCTATGTTTGTGCTTGGAATGATTAGTGCAATTAATCATACAGGCTCTGCAGTCCTGGCTGTAGTGGGAATGAGACTCTCCCCTGTTGTTCTAATCTGTGGATGTTCAGCATGTGCAGTTATTCATGGATTGCAAGGCTGTAAGATGATGTTCCTCTAAGCACCTTGTATATGAGAGAGTGCGTGTGTGTGTGCTGTGCAAAGCTTGTGACTCGACATGAAAACTCCATAGTGACCTGTATGGTAGGATAGTTACCGTACAGTAAGCGATATCCAGACTGAAAACCTGGATTTTTAATTTATTTTTTTTTTAGTTATGCGGAAGTTCGAGCTGAAAGAAGGCGAGATCTTGGCCTTGAAGAGTCATCAATTGAACTGGCCTCCTCTTCTCTAAAGGTACCATGTCCCTTCACAGTTGAATGAGTAGGTGTTTAAACCAAACTGAATAATCACTTGCCAATCTCAGGAAAATATCTGTTCTTTCTTCTCCTTCTCCTTTACTTCCATCTCCTTCCAAGCCTTCAGTTGGGTCATGACTCAGGCAGACCCTGAGAAGTTTTCCACTGCATGGCTCTAAACTGCCTGTCTTGGTTCAGGCATGTAACTGCAAACTGAGCAGTTACGTTGCTGCTGTTCTGCTATTCATTATCTTTCTGAGACTGTTACGCAAACGATAGGTTAAAACACCTCAGTTCATAAGCAGAAAAGCAGAGCTGGAGCTGGAGGCTAGATTACTGTACCTGTCACCATTAGTAAGGCACAGAGGATCTGAGCGCAGAGCAGTACCATATGGTACCTGTTTTGTTAATGTCAACTCATCACTGATCCTCAGATGGAGATTGGAAGTGAAAGGAAAACACTTATTCCAGATTTCAGCTTTGTTTACACCATTGGGCAGGATCGCATCAAGTGTAGGATTGTGACCAGAGCAATAATTTCTATGGCTTGAATCAGTCTGGCATCCCAACACACCTGCCCAATTAACAAGGTCATTTTAATTACTTTTAAGTTCTTCCTCTCAGTAGTTTACAAATAAGACCAGTAATCAAAGTAATTTCAAATGGGTTGTGTGTAATTATCATTCCTTTAGCTTCATTGCTCTTCAGACATTATTTTATAGAAGCCATTTATGGGATGTATAGAGGAAGCTGTCCCGGAGACCTTTAGGACTTGAGCAAGGACCATCTTGCAAACAGCTGCTTCTCTGTCACCACAGCACACTTCTGTGTCTTTTTCCCCTCTCCACGTGATAGCTGAGATATTTTTCTGCAGACTTTAAGCTGCATCTGTTGATGTAGTGCAGCTGGAGGAGAGGCAGAGCAATCACTCCTGTTGCTTGATCTCTAGAGGGGAGTGGGAAGCTGGGGAGCTCCCTGGGAGGCATGGGGAGGGTGGTGGCACAGCCAACATGGTCACCCATGTCCTGCAGGTGAAACAGTCTCCTACTGCCCAACAGTTATGGGCTGTTTGCCATAAACCATCTGCCAGGTGGCATCTGTCGTTTTGGCGTGACAGCTCCAAAGCCGTTAACGTTCCCTAGCTTAGGCTGTTCCCCTCTGCGGATGTGCTGCCAGGCTCCTGCCTAGAACAGCCTGCTGGGAGCCACTGCTCCCCAGGGAACGAGCGGTGAGTGGGGTTGCAGCTCTCAGCATCGCCTGGTACCTGTCCCCCACAGGAGCCATTTGCTGTAGGTTCTCCTAGGGCTGCAGCTGATGTCCCCATGCCGCTGCTCCCTGTCCCTTCCCAGCCATCTCTCTCCATCTCTGCAGTGAACCGTTCCCCAGCCAGTCCCCTGCCACCTTCATTCCCTACCTCTGCCACCACTCCCCAGTGTGCCACAGTCAATGAACTGTGACATCCCTGAAGAAATCGGGCAGAAGGAAGCTAATTAGAAAAGCATATTTCCATTTGCACACAGCTCCGGGGGCAGGAGAGCAGGAGGGTGGCACACCAGAGCATGGGGCACGGGCAGCAATCCCCCCACAGCATTTGCCTGATGCGCAGGGCATCCCTTTCACTGCCACTTGCTGCTGTCAGATGGGTGTCCTGGGACAGAAATGCATGGCATCACCCCAAAGCCGGGGCTGCCCGGGGTGTGGTCCTGAGGGTCCTGTCTGCACGGGGATACGTGAAGGCTTTAGGGTGAATATTGAGGGGCTGCCCAAATACTGCACCGGGCTTTGGCGGTGTGGTGCTGCAGTGCTGGCCCTCTACGCACCCAGTCTGTTAACATTTTCTCTGCAAACAAGCAGTCAGTGAGGTGGAGGTCCCCTCTAGCACTGTCCTCTCCTGCTGATGCTCTTGCTGCTTGTGCTTCGCTCCCCGCAGAGCCACAGCAGCTACCTGGACGTGGGGCAGTGCGGCAGCAGCCAGGATGCCAGCCGGGAGGGAGTGTCGCTGTCGTCCCACAGCTCCCGGCGCTCCTCACACACCGCCCTCTCCGACTCTGCGTGTAGGTGCCAGCGCGGCCGGGGGCAGCCCAGCGTGGGGCAAGGAACGGGCTGGAGGGCAGAGCAGCCTCCAGAATATCGGGGTTCAGCAGGGAGTGACCGAGTCAGGGCGGGAAGCGAGTGCTCAGCACTGGGACTGGAGTACTGTGCCGTAAAAGGTTATGGTATGGCAGCAGAGCCGCAGCTACGTGCTGTCTCCTCCCTCTTAGCCCACTGCCAAGGTGAGAGCAGCTTTCCCTCCGTTTGCTACCACCTAAGGGTTGTGGTTGTTTGCTGTGGCTCAGGGGACAAGACATGACTCATTAAGCTGAAGCAATTTGATCGAGCCCCGAACCTCACTGACAAAACTTATTATGGAGTAGTTTGGTCCCTGATGATAAACCCCTGCAGGAGTGCAGAAGGCTGCCTGCCTTGCTGGCAGCTTCATGCATCTCCCACGAGTGCCCCCCCTGTCCCGGGGGCAGTAGCGAGGTGACCACAGTGCCCGTGTGGGGCCGTTGGTAGGAGTCAACTGACAGGGCTTTTCTTGAAATACTTGCCACTGAGAGAGTGGGAAAGCTCATCTGAAGAAACCCGTGGAGGGAAGGCTGAAACATTGGGGGCATTAGTATCAGAAGGGAACCCCACGAGTCAGGAGGAGAGCCAGAGAGACCACGGAGGGTGGTCAGTTTGGACCCCTCACTGCTCCTCTGCATACACGGAGTTCAGGCTTTGCCAGCGTGCCCAGGCATGGGTCTACCATATCACAGTAAACCTTCTCTTTTCCAGCTACGTCATCCACGCGACACACAGACACCAGCACGCCCACCCGGCCATCGGTGCCAGGGGGGCAAGCAGAGAAGGCAGCCCTACGGCTGGCATCAGCTGGAAGCACTCAGGTCGGTGGCTCCTGCGAGCAAAAGCCTTTCTGATGCCATAAAGAAATGAGCTTGGCAAACCTTGATCTCACCCTCAGTGAGGCTGGATCCCCACCTCTGAGTGTGCTGGGCCTAGGCATGGGATTTCCCAGGGCTGTGGGGAATGCTGCTGAATTTAAGAGCCGGTGGAGAGCTGCTAGAGGCTCCTCTGCTGCCTTCTTTTGAGGTTCAGTTTGCTCTTTCAGGCCAAGTACCTTCTCAAACTGCGAGCCTGCTTTTCTTGGGGTTTGCACACATGAAATGACCTTTATCCAAAAATGGATGCTGACACCAAGGATTTGCAATTAGCAGGGGGCATGCAGGAGCTTAAATTCTCCCTTCAGACTCATCCTCAGATCTCCACGTGGAGTTGTCATTCCCTGCATTGTTCATCACCAGTATGAGCTGGTATCTCACCAACTCGGCACTAGAGGTGCTATGGACCTACAGTAAGGCAAAGTTTTCATTTCTAGACCATAGCAACTCCTCAAGTCCCTGGTGAACACCTCCCTCAGCATCCCGTGGCTCAGCCGGCAGTTCCCTCTCAGCACGCTGTGATGGTACGTGGTTTATTTTTGTTAAACGCACTGGTATGGCCAGTCAGCAGGGTAGACTCGGTGGCTCCGGTTCACTGCTCTTACCTTCTTGCTGGCTGGTCCCGGTGTGGGGGCAAAGTTTCAGTGCCCTTTCTGTTGCTGTTACTGAGATTTACCTGCAACCAAATTATTGCAACCACTTATTTCAGCGAGGAGGCAGAGCACATAGGACACCCAAGGGAATAGCTTAGAAGAAGGTTTACACTTGTCTAAACCATTGGGGGCTGCTGAAGGCTCATCTCTGAATTGCTAGCAGCTAACTGCAGGCTGATACAGTGCTGAAGAGTTTTATTGGCCTGGTAGAAGAAGGTGATGTCATGGAGGGTTTCAGTTAGGCCAGAAAAAGAAAAAAAATAAAAAAAAAACAAGAAAAATGTGGGAGTCATCAACCATAACTATGAGGCCCGTCCTCACAGAGCTTTGAGGTCTGTGGTAAGCATTCAGACTATAATACAAGGGTTGAAGATGGCAAACGCAGGTGTGAAGGATGGGTCCCAGGGTGGGATTACAACCCAACTTGGGCCTGGCATTTGGAAAATATAATCAGCAGCACAACTGAAAGCCCAGCCTGGAGGTGTGGCAAGGGTTAGCATGTAGTGTCTGCCGCGAAGCACAAGTGGTCCGAAATCAGCAGGGTGTCAGGGACAGGGGAGCCCCATGCCGACACTACGCCTGCCCAGAAATTTAGCAGACCAAGATCTGGAGTGAAGCACTGAGTATGAGCCAGTTGTGCTGCAGCTCTGGAAGTACAATGGTACTTTGGTTAAATATGCAATTGCCACTTTTTGTCAGCATCACATTTTCTATGGCAAAAGCTGAAAAGCAGTCATTTTTCTGAAGCCAGCACCACACTCATTCACTATGAATGTGAGTAGCAGGACTGGTCCTACCCCGTGATCTTGTTCTCTGTTCTCCACAGCCCGTGTACCATTTCCCAACCCAGCTGGGGATGATGCATCAGCTGAAAGAGCAGCTGGAGGAGAGGACACGCATACTGCAAGCTGACATCAAGACGCAGCAAGAAGAGCTCCATGTCATCAAGGAGCAGCTCCAGCTAGTGCAGGACTCTAACCTGCAGGTACCCGCTGCCCCCCAGGTTCCCAAACCCACAAACCATTTGCTTTTCCTTTGAGCATGCAGATCAGTGACAAAATTGTCAGTAGCAAGAGCATTTAGAAGTGAGCTCTAGATAAATTGGTAGATTGGTTTTAGACGTGGGAGTAGTGTCTCCTGAGACGTGAGTGGCGTCAGTAGCTGCTTAAGTATTCAATCAGTAATTTTCATGATTTAGAAAAAAACAATCCCAAGCTAACCCGAAGTCCGCCCTGCACAAAAACCTTGGTGGTTCAGCAGCTGGTTAGTGCTGCTGGATCCCCAGTGCCATCCCTGCAAAATGCAACAGGCATAATGGAGCTGGAACGGTCGTGGCTCGGAATAAATATTTGGGCACAAGCTAACATTTGGTTTTCTATTATTCATGGTTCACTTTGCCCTTGGATTTAGAGATGTCGCCGCTACAATGTTATATATGCTGGTAGAGACAGCCTGGGAGCTGGAGGCAGTACAACCACAGTATGAGCTGCGACAACTCATGTGTCTCCTTTATTTAAAGATGCTGATGCAGCAGCCGATCCCCGTCGTCTTTAACAATGTGCAGCACCTGAGCCCCAGGAGGCCGCCACCGCCGCCAGGAACACCCAGGCAGACCACAGCCAAGAAGTCACAACAGCAAGGCCTTACGGGGATGAAGCACTATTGCGGCACCCACCTGCCCTCACCACGCCAATTCCTCAGGGAACCCTGCGGCACGGCCGCCCAGGTCACCAGCTGCTTCATTGTCCTCATCGTCCCCTTTCCTGGCTTTTTAAATACTTGTCTGCCATGTCTCCCTTCCCCGTGGTCCCACACATCTCCTCTGTGCTGGTTTTACTCTATAGCTGGCATTATAAAATTTGTGTCGAGAGTCGGTTGCAAATTATGTCAGTCAACTGTAGAAATAAAAGCCAGGTAGCCTAAAAGCACTAAACCCTGGGGACCACTGGAGCCATCCTGGTGATCGGGAGGGAACCGAGTGGGATGTCTGGGCTCTCATTTGCTTCTGTTTGCGACTGCAGCATGGTATTTGTTCATAGCCAGCAAGAGTTGTGACTTTGTAACATGGGCAGGTAGGCATAATTTTAAAAGATTCATTTCCTTCTGCCTGGGAAGTCTTGGAAGACAGCTTTGAAAAACAAGTTTGTCCTCACTAGACCTAAATCCAGTATGTAGATGTTCACATCTCCTTGGGAAAGAATTGAGGTGCCCAAAAGCAAAAAAGACCAAAACTACTGCTTTAAAGAACAGCTAAGATGCTTTCCTTGGGGACTTCAGATTTGCACTCAACCTCCCCTTGTAAGCTGGTCTCTTCTCTCTCAAGCCTTGCATGCCCTTACCCTTGTACTCTGATTTCTCAAGAGATCATCTGCTCCTGCCGCTGGGGATCCCAGCACCTGCCATGCAGGGGCAATAAATGCAAACAGGTTGGTTGTCCTGAATAGATATACTGTTCCTACTGCTGTGTCCAGGGAGAATTCTCCTTTTCCCATGTGCATACTGGAAGCAGGTATTTTAGCCTTCTGTTAGGGAGCTTTAAAAACTTATGTGGGGATCTTTGTCTTCATTTCAGGTACAGCAGCAGCAGCAGCACCTAATGAGAGGAAACCAAGCCCAGCAAACGTGTCTGCCGGGGCAGACGAGCATTTCAGTGCCCCTCTACAACAACCCCATGGTGTTTTCGCAAACGCATCCCATCACAGTGGCTGCACAGATGCCAGCTGACAGCAGCGAAAGGCAACCGCAGTCTGACTACAGCCAGGACAGGAGCCTCAGGTACAAACGCAGCCCTGCTGGGACCCTCCCAATGGCAGTGATAGAAAACAGAAATACCTGGGTGGCGAGGAAGGCAGGCACATCTGGGCTCAGGGGGGTGATGGTCTCTGGGTGCCACAGCAGGGGCAGATCTCCTGCAGAGATCTGGGTTAGTGGTGAGCCCAGTGTGCGTGCAAGCAGGGTGCTGTGCACACCATGCCCCCTCAGGGGCCTGAAATCCTTTTCTCTCCATATTTCCATAAATTGTCCATGTAGCTCAGTAACCTTTGGACATCTGCTGCTGTCCGAGGACTGAACAGGAAAAACTAGCAGGGACAGCCTTTCCCAAACCTGTGCCTGCTTGCTCTGGAGCTCCAGAGTGTCTTCTCCAGCCAGGACAAGAGCCATGGCAAAACCATTTTTCTTTTATACAAGACTGGAAACGTTGTATAAAACATATATGACTGACCCAAACTATTCAACCACCTTTCAGGGAGGTATCTGCAGCTGTTTTGAAATACTGTGTAAGGAAACAAGGTAAACCCTGGAGGTCTTACCATCTATAAAACGTATTTCTTACGTGAAAGATTTAGGAAGTTTCAGCTCACCTCTGCGAGTGCATTAGGCAAGGTGATAATAAGCCTCCTATTTCATTAGCTTTTTTCAGGGTGATGGTTTGCATGCTTTCAGGGAGGATTTTCAGGAATTTGTTTCTAGAGACTGACAGTCAGGAGTTTGGACCTCTCCCTTCCTTGACCATCCTCTGTTTTTCCTCCACTGCAGGATGCTGTTGGATCAGTCTATCCAAGCCATGATGCCCACCGCCAACGGCAGTGGCCAGTCCACGCAGAGCACTGCCAGCAGGCAGCAAGGAAAGTGAGTCTTTGCTGACCCTTGTTTTCATGCAGTGTTTTAGCAGGGCACTTTATGGTGCTGAAAATTACTTTGAAGCACTTGTATATGATCACACAAACCCAAACAGTCTCAGTCTTAAAAGAAACAAAAGCTCAGCTGGTTAGGAAAAAAAGTAATGAGAATATTTTTTAATTACAAACAACTTTATGATATCTAAAATGCTTTGAAAAAATATTTTTTAACTGTTTCCTGGCTCTTTTGTAAAGCTCAAAATCCCTAATCAAGTCATGGAGGATATGTAAAGCCTTAAACCCTTACCTGGCTGCAGTTCCAGTCCATGCTTGATAGGGAGGGGGAAATCTAGGGCCTGCTTTCACCAGGCTCTGCGTGGTTTGACAAACCCTGCTCCATTCCAGTTCCTGCAGCACTTGGTCTCCGCAGGGCCTGCTCTGGTGGTGGGTATGGGTTTGGGTTCTCACACCTTATTTTCCTCATGGCAGATTCGTTGCAGAGCAGCAGATCTTGCCTCCCACAGTACAGATGCAACCGGTTACCTGTAGCACCATCCGACCTCCAGCCCCGTCACCCATTTTCTCCCCATCTCTGATGATCCCACACACCAGCTTCACATCCCACCAGGCAAACACACCGGTTCATATCCACCAGTGGCCACAGCAACAAGTTCAGCAGCACCGTCTCTACCTTCAGGTAATGGCACTGGAACAGGTTTGTGAGGATGCACAAGGATGGCTTTGGGTCTGGGTTGGGTTTTTTTGAAGAAATGGGGCTTACCTGGTTAATAAAACCGGGTCAGTATACTCGCACGTCCTCCATGCCCATTGTATCTGCACATACCCAAGTGCTCAGCCTTTCTAGGCTGGCTCTGCACCCATTCAAGGTCATATTTTCTAACAAACTCAGTTATCACTTAGTGTCCAGAAGAAATACCCAGTTTTTCAAACACAGCTTGTCATCCAGAGGAGCTCTGGTGCAAATCTTGCTGTAGACGTGAAACATGATAAGGGATAAGCTCTTTTGAAAACATGCCTCCTGCTGTTATATCTCGGCATAGGAAGGTTTTTTATCAGCTGCCGTCACTGCTTTCTTTTAATAAAGAACTGTGTTTCACAACGCAAATCTCTGGAGAAGGTGATTTTGGTTTTTCAAAGCACAGCTTCATTAGTGCATGCCAAACCAATGACACTGCCAAGGAGAGGTGTTGTTGAAACTAATAATTAATTAGTAATACACTCTCCAAGACTTGCCTGGTTGGCAAGGAGCAAGTTACAGTCCTCCAGGCAACGATGGTAGAAAGCAAAGCAGGAGGAGTAGGTACAGCTGAAAGTAGTCATGCAGCAGGACTGGATTCAGAGAAAGAAATGAATTGTTGTTGTCAGCAAACGTTGACATGAGCTGTCCCCACTTTGGGTACATGTGCTCACGGGCTGCACTGAGGTCCTGAGGACTAGCAATATGGACAGCAGAATGATGATGCTGGGGGAGATAAATAGCTCCAGGGCAGCAGAAAACCAGGCTTTGGTGCCACAGTGCCTTTAATGGGGGGTAACCAGCAAGTCCAGGTCTTTGGGATACCAGCCACGGGGTGGTACATGGACAAGGTCGCTCTACAACCTCTTCACTGGTTGCCTGAAGATCCTTCCCATGGAAGATGGAAGTTTCATGTCCTGCAGATTTTACATCGTGTCCAAGTAGCTTTTGAAGGTTGAAGGTTGTCGTTTTGAAGCTTCCTGCTGGGCTCCCCATGGGACTGGTAGGACAGATGGGGCCTGCTTCCCCTTGGTAGTCTCCAGGCATTGTTAGTTGTGCTTATAGTAGCACCAGCATCCCAAGCAACTTGTCCGCAATTTGTACCCTCAATGGGTGGTGCTTGGTACTGACACTCCTGGGTATGCGCCTCAGCATCAGCCCTGCGTCAAGAGAGGGAGCTGATGGGTGATAGGGTAGGTCTGACTTGTTGGATTGGTGTCTCCCAACAGATGCAAGGTCCTGAGCCGGTGCCTGGGGGTCCAACACAGCGCATTTTCCAGCCCCCCAACACCTCGCAGCAGAACCCCCTGAGCTACTTCCTCCACCCACAGCAGCAGAGCCGCCATGCGCAGGGCCAGGCCTGCAACCTGCCAGACCTGCCCGAGATGCAGCTGCCCTGAACACCAGGCCCAGGAGGCAGGGACCACCGTGGCTGCGGCTGCTCCGCGCCCCGGGCGCACGCAGAGGGGAGGACGACGCTGTCAGAGCATGGGACGGGTGAGGTTGGCCCCCACGGGGAAGGTAGTGTCTGGAGGGACAGGTCCCCTGGGGACAGACGGCTCTGGGGCACCTGGTCAGTTGGGATTTCCATGCAGCTGGTCCATGATGCTGCTCCAGCAGCCGTATGAGCTCTTGCCCAGCACAGCGGTGCAACTGGGAGGCGATGGCTTTCTGGCTGCAGGGCGGTTACTTATCAGGTCGCCACGAACATTGCTTTGCAATGGAGAAAACCCTTTTCCATTCAGGACTTCAATGCTGAAAGTCACTGTGAATTTAAGCCCAGCATTTGGAGCACATACACAGACTGTACCGGTCTGCAGGATGCCGTTGCATTACCATGTACATAACTCGTTTCGCTGTAGTAGGTCCATTGTGTATTTTTTTTTCCTTTTTTCTATACCTCAGTCCCGCAATTTTTTGTTTTCCAGGAGATTGGATAATGCTGCTAATTTACATAACACCACTTTTGCCTGAATTTCTTACTGTTATACCAGCTCACATCGCAGCTAAGATAATTGTCATATTTTATTTTGGTTAACAAGTGCAGATAAATTTATATCATTTTTACTCCCTGTAGCCAAATATTTTTCAGGTTACAAAGAATCCTTACTCATTCTTTTTTGGATTGTTTTGTTTCAAGTGATGTAGTTATATATGTTTCTATACATGAAAGCAAACAAGCATAGACGGCAAACTTTGTGGTTTTGCTGGGTCATGTTTCCATTTGGCGAACCTGAAACGTATGGTCACAACGACACAAGCGTCGTTACAAGCCCGTAGGGTCAGCAATAAATTGTATTTCTGTAAATTGTCACTTTTTAACTGTAAGTTTATATTTATGAATTGAAAAAAACAGTTTATTCCTCAGTGGGTGTATAATTAAGTGTCCCTACTGTTTGTGTCTTTCCAAAGGAAAAATGAAAATGTACATTTTTGAGGCATTAGTAGCTGAGTACTAACTTTGGGCACTGTTAGAGCCCAAATGTAGGAGATGGGTTAGGCCATTACTGTAAGTTTGCAAGAAAATTATTAGTTAGGGCTGGGTCCATCTAGCAGCAAACCTCCATCTGGCGGTCAGAGCAAGGTTTAGGGACGGGTTAGTTTGTAACCTCTGTTGAATCCAAGCAAAGCGTGCTTTTTTGCCTTTTTTTTTTTTGTTTTTGGCATTTGTTTGCTTTTTGTCTTGTGCAAGCCGCTTTCTTGGCTCTTTGCACCACTGCAGCAGCTGGACACTGGTGCTTACTGATGGAGCAGCCTTTGGCATGAGCAACCCCAAGCAGCACTGTGTTTCAAGAAAAGTGGGAAAGGTAGCATGCAAAAAAATAGGTATAGCTAACGGTACATACATCTATAGCTAGCGATATCTGATGCTGTAACTATCGCTGTATCTATAGGTAGCTCACTTTCCCCCACCAGCCACACACATTTTCTGCACTGCAGCACTGGGAGGAATTCACTAGCTTTGGGGCCAGGTGTGAGTGCATGGGCTCGGTGGCACAGGGGCAGAAAAGCCTGACCGTTTCAGCCTGCTTGAAACAGGTTGCTGCAGCCCGAGTTTCCCAGAGAGCTCAGGAACGAAAGGGGAGTGTGACAGATCTGCCCCAGACACGGGTTTTGGCTGCAGCCTCCGTGCTGCCTGGCGGGGTGCGGCGTGACTCACCGCCTGCCCCCGCCGTGCCCCGGCCCCTTTGCGCAAGGGGCTGTTTCCCACCCACTGGGTTTTTCCTGAGGAAGGGGACGGGGTTTTGATGTGCCGCATTGCACGGGGTGGTGGTGGGAGGCCAGGCTGCCGGAGCAGAGAGCAGAGTGCACCCGCAGCAGCCGGGAGCTTTCGTGGGGCTGGTGCAAGGCACGGGCTGCTTTGAGGTTTTGGCTGGGGCAGGGGTGGGCATGAGAACAAATGCTGTGCGAGCCCCCAGCTTTCCCCAGGGCCCCTCCCTTGGCAAAAGCATCAGCATGGGTTGGCTTTGGCTGGGGTGGTTGGGCGCACACCTCCCAGGGATGCCAGTGGTGAAAAAATGTGGCTTACAGAGCAGGCAGAAGGGAGGTGCAGCTTCCCAGCCATGAGCAGCGTTTTGGGGAGCACAGTGGGCCATAGCACGAAGCCAAGGAGATGCCTGGCAGCCCTTACCCTTGGGGTTCCAATATCGGGGCTAGTGCCTTGCGAGTGCAGTCCCTAGCTGGGGCCCAGGCTGAGCAGCCCCCTTGGGCACAGCCTGAACTGGCCCCCGCCATTTCAAACCCCACAGGTAACTGTGGCTACAGCAGAGCCATGGGCCAGGGCCTCCTCACTGCTGGCAGTGGGATGTGGAGCACCTGCCTTTGCTGTACAATCTGGAGCTGAAATAACAGCCTCAACCCTTAGCTCTTGGAGCGCAGGTCCTGGGGAGAGCATGGGGTCCTTCCTGCCCCAGGCAGTCTGTGCCGCCGCGGCACGTGAGGGGCTGCAGCAAGGGCCAGCACAGAGCCTTCGAGGTAGGAATTTTTTTTTTTTAAAAGCACTATTACTTTTAGGGTCTCTCCCTCCCCAATCCAAGACAGTAGAGTTGCTCATGAGGTTGGAGCAGGAGGGACTGTTGTATTTTGGGGGGTGGGGT
>VZTV01084537.1:7022-23018 GCA_013400875.1 Anhinga rufa | reverse complement strand
CAGGAGAATAGCTGAGGGCCTGACTCAGTGTTCCAATTAATCAATTCCTTAATGCTAAAGCATAATTCCGAATTCAGAAAAAGATAGGAGGTGCTAATGTCCCACTAAAGTTTCTGGGAGTCAAACTTACACTCCACTGAGGCACTTCTCCATAGTTAGATGTATAATTATATGCTTTGCTGAATTGGAACTAATGTGAGGTGCAGTTATCCAGATCCTGACATACAAGAAGACATATACATTCCGGGGGAAACAAAATAGTCAGTCAAAGCCAGGGGATTCAAACAAAAGACAGGGGAAGCTCTCAGAACTGGGAAGAGGAGATAACATGTGAAAGAATCAACTTTATATGCCTCAGAAAACCCCCTAGCAATGAGAAATACTGTAAAACCGAACAAAAGGTACTCACCAAGTTACAGAATTGTACCCAGATTAAAACACTAATAAGAAAGAAACAATTACATGCCTATGATTTCCTAGCACTGCTATACTAGGAAAGTTAAGTTTCATTTTGATATATAACAAACATAAACTGAATGCAAGTAAAAATCCAAGATGATTTTAATTAGTTGATCAGGATGGAGTATAAATTAATGATAATAAAGGTAATCAGGAAAAAAAAATAATTAAATGCTTCCATATCTTTTTCCAGAACAAGGAAGGAAAAAATACCAATTTAAAAAAAATTGTGGTTACAAGCCAGCCCCTTGAGTAATTTCAATTGTCTCAAGACTAGGAAAGTGCTATAGATAGGGAGACTGATAGAATAGTGAAGAGGTACTGGTAATAGGTATCTGAACAGCAAGACAAGTAGAATTTAAATGAAAGCTATATTTTAGTAATTTAATATGAAGTAACCAAAACCAACTTACTTCTTCTCTAAATATAAAATTCTAGACAAAGAAAAAGTAATGAAGACAAGCTAAACCAGCACTGCCAGGCAATCTTTCTTAATCTTGAGATGCCTTGCTTTCCCATACTGCAGTGAACAATGCTATTGAAAACTTGAGAAGCAAAGAAGCAACGTAGGAATTACGGTCACTCAAGGGTCACAAATGAGCTTGTACAGAATTTTTTAAAATGGTGCTAATTATTATCAGTTTTCTATAAAACTACAGCGATAAGAAAAGCCTGAAGGACTCACCATGTAATAGCTACCTTCCCAAGCTCAGAGAGCAAGGAATACAGGAACCATTTTTAAGGTAAACAGAGAAACAAGAAACAAAACTAGAATATTAGGGAAAAAAATAATAAAGCTTATGGAGGCCTGAAATGCCCAGCTGTGGAGAAGGCAAGAGATGCAGGGAATCTACTCCGTTGTATTACAAGAAGTCTATCAGGAAGACCAATTAGACTCACGCAGGCCCAACTGTTTCAATTGCCCCCTAATAGGTTTAAAGAGGCCCTATTCACTACTGTCTGCTCTCCCACTTGCAAGACTACAGTATTTTTTTGCTGCTGGTGGTAAGCAAAGAGATAGTGGTAAGTTTTAGAAACTAAAACTTACCATCATTAACTCAGAAGACATACTGAGCAGACATGAAGACGTTTTACAGAGTTATTACAACATAACATTTCTTACCAGAACAAAAAAATATTGATACTGTTTTCCACACTGAATTAAGTTTTGTATTTCTTCAAGTTCAGAAAAAAAAACCAAACAGCTGTGGAACTAAAATAAATAGGTTTGAAAATTCTTTTGACATAATAAATAAAATTTATATACATTTTACTGTAAATGGATTCCTCAGAGAGGGCAAAATTTCAAAGTGTGTGTGTGGAGACTTCATTAGCAAGACATTGTTTAGGTAAATGTCTGCACTGTGTCTGATGCTTGACATCTAACTGTAGTAACTTAATAAATAACAGCAATTAAAACTGTTTTATGACGTGGCAAAACATTATTTCCTTTCAAGGACACATTAGTCTCTATTCATATCTACAGCACTTTATAGTCAGTATGAGTATGAACAAAATTCTGCTTGCGTACTGGTATAAATTCAGAATAGTTTTTCACAAATTACATCTACAAAGCAAATTTGGCCAAATGGGAGAGCTAGTGGCACCACTGTATTCACTTTCTGGGAGTAATGCTGCCAGTAAGGTTAGCCCAATGAATACAGGGGATGTAACAAGGATCTTGGTCTTCAACAGTTAAGATTAGATTCTTTAAAGTATTTCCTTCTGTAAGATTTCACTGACAGAGTGTATGTTCCTGACTCAAAACCACAAGGGCTTGTTTGGTTTAAAATGGAAAAAAAATCTGCCCATTTTGGAGAAAAACTCTGGCCTTCTCTTCATTTGGTTTTGCTGATATTTGAAGCTGCCTCAGCATTTAGTAACTTAATACTTTTACATCATTTACATTTTATGCTAATGATAGGAGGGAGGGCTAGCATTCTGCCGTAACTGCCTTCTATTAGCCTTGGTCTGAAAGGACACATTTAAACTTCTAAAATGATAATTATTATAAAAATCATGACACTGATACAACTTTAAGCCAATGAATTGGGAAATGGTATCTCCTCATTAGTAAAATCAGTATTAGTGTCTGTACAGGTTTAGTCAATAGATTAACAGGCAAATTAGTTCTTAAATTTAAATTAAGCTTGTGACAGTAAAGACTTTTGCAAAATAAATATGTATAGAAACATATAACTAGCAATACTCATCACTTAGAAAATTCCTATTTCTTTTTTTACTTTGCACTATGAAAATTACAGTAACTAAATATATATTTAATCATATCATTACTAACATTTTTCTCTTTGTTTCAAACCAACTGTTATTTATTTATTATGCTCTGAAACAAGAATACTGCTTTTCCTTAGGTCTATGATGCCAAATAAGAAAGCTTTTTTGCCTTCTACCTCTACTATGTTGCTTCTCAGAAAATTACCTGGCAAGTAATTCCATGAAGAACTTTGGAAAAACACTTAAATCTAATTATTTGAAAACCTGAATGGCAAAAATTGGTTTCTAAGTAGTTTGGTCACTCTTCTTAAACTTCACTAACACATGCATGGTAAACTGAAAAACAATCCTAACCCTCACTTCAGCAGAGTTACGTATATTAAGCCTCGTTCCTACAATTCGATCCAGATAGACAGCCTGCTCTATCAGCATTTACAGCCATCAGTAGCACTTTGTGGATGTGTATTATCTGTTTACAATCACCCCAGGTTGGGAACTTCATAAAACTACATGCTAATCTTTGGAAAAAAGAACATTTTGCATTGTACAGGTGCAATGCTTAACACGATCTTAAGTTGTTTATACTTGAGGAAATAGTACTATAGTGTTGGGATAACATCATGACTTGTATTGGAAATAGAATAAAATACCCAAATTATTGTATCAGCTGTTGTATTATTACTTAGTATTTTGAAAGCATCCATGAATACTGTACAAAGCTGGGAAGCTGTGCCTTCTGTGAGGTACATCTTTCACGTATAGGACCTGGCACAGGACTCTGCAGGGGTGGTTATACCCTGCCAACGCCTAAGTTGCAGAGAGAATAAGATGGGAGCCCAGTGTGCTAGTCTGAAATGCAAAACATGAGACTGGACAGATCACCTTTCCCCACCCTGCAGCAGGCCTCTGCTCAGGCCCCTGGCAATACGCATATTCTGTGTGTGCCAGTACCACTCAGAGGACAGCACTACTTGACGGAACACCTCATATTTAAATACCAGCCAGGGTAGACATTTCTCAGCACCAGGAAGGCCCTAAGCCTACTCTCTACAGAAATATGACTAACAAAAACAAGATCACTTAGTGCCAAAGCTTTCCTTTTGACTTCCCTAATTTACTGCAGTTAATCTTCAGGCAAAATTAAGCACTACATTTTGTCTCTCTTGCAGATGTTCTGACTAGTCAGCTTCTCTTCCAGTGTTATAATAAGTCAAGTACAGTCTAATCATCATCATGAACACTTCTAACACTGCTGTTCCTCTGTCTAGCTATACTTAAATATAGTTCAACCTCAACCAGCTAGGCCCCACTTAGATTTCTGGTTATCCAAAACAAAGCTTTATTCCTGAGCCATGTTTATTAACGAGAATGCCTTGATTACCCAGATATGTTTCTCCATCCCTCATGATGTTTAGATAATGATGTTGGCTTTATTATCTCTTACAGACTAGTTCTACAGTGAGATATGCCTCCAATAAACAGTGGGCATTACTGCAAACAATTATCTTAAATGAAATTCAAGTACACATTGGGAAACATAAAAATATCACGGTGAGTGAAACTGTGTTATTAATGTTTGTCTTTCCATGGAATTTATCAAGAAAATGCCCTAGAGAACATAAGTTACTGGAAGTCACTCAGTTGCATTACATGCAGTTTCAGCAGTAGAGAGTAACACAGCTGCAGGCTCCAGGCTCCGAGTGGGAAAGCCTCGGTGGAGAAATGGTGACCTCTACAGGTTCCTCACTCCCACGGCCACATTACCTCACATGTTCATTTAACAATATGCAAGGTATAGTTTGGGTTGCTTTCATCTTTGAGAAATTAAAATAAAGAAAATTAAATGTATATTGGATGATGACATAGCAACGTAAAATAAGCTAGAAAACACGGGCACGTGTTAATTTCAGAAATAAATGTTCATCTTTGAGAAGTCAGAAAACAATACTTCAAAGGACAAAAACTTCAAAGCACTCTATAACTTCAAAGCACTGCACTAACATTAATAAACACTTAGGACATGTCTGTGAGGTAGAAAAAAAATTTCCTTTTTTAATGCTTGTGTAAACAGGGCACAGAGATTAAGTGATTCGCCCAAGGACACAACTTAGTAGCAAAACTGAGATGGCACGTCAGAAATAACTGGCTCAAGCCTCCTTTCTCAGACCAGCTACAGCTGGGTTAATACAGTGAGCAGACACTCCCTATATAGACATTTATTCTGCAGAGGCCAAAACAAGGATCTTTCCTATCAACAGCATCACCTGCCTTTTTTAAGGCTTGCTCTAAACTCTACTATGTTGCTTTCAGCTGACAGCCTCCCACAAAGTCTCCCACATAGATCTATCTGAATTAAGGTAATCTTACATATAGACAGAGTCTTACTTCTGCATTTAACAATGATATTAGAGCTTAAGTGGTCTATGTGAACAGTTTCAGTATTTCTATGTCATGACAATCTACTCACTGGAGGCTTTTTGACAATACACTGAATTAAAATACAGTCAGCACACCTACAGCATGAAGTTTCTCTGATGACACTGTTGAAGCTGAACCTGCACTAGTACCAATCAGAATTTTTTACTATGCCCTTCTAGAGTCAAACATAAAATTTCCTCAATGTATATAAGCTGATCTTCTATATATCCATTCTGCTGAACACAAATCACAGAATCACAGAATGGTAGGGCTTGGAAGGGACCNTCTTCTCCAGGCTGAACAAACCCAGGTCTCTCAGCCTTTCCTCATCAGGGAGATGCTCCAGTCCCTTGATCATCCTTGTGGCTCTCCGCTAGACTTGCTCCAGCAGCTCCCTGTCCTTCTTGAACTGGGGGGCCCAGAACTGGACACAGCACTCCAAATATGGCCTCACCAGGGCAGAGTAGAGGGGCAGGATGACCTCCCTCGCCCTGCTGGCCACAATCCTTTTAATGCACCCCAGGATACCATTGGCCTTCTTGGCCACAAGGACACAGTGCTGGCTCAGGGTCACTTGCTGCCCACCAGCACTCCCAGGGCCTTCTCAGCAGAGCCGCTTTCCAGTAGGTCAGCCCCCAACCTGCACTGGTGCCTGGGGTTGTTCCTCCCCAGGTGCAGGACCTTGCACTTGCTCTTGTTGAATTCCATGAGGTTCCCCTCGGCCCAGCTCTCCAGCCTGCCCAGGGCTCACTGGATGGCAGCACAGCCTTCTGGTGTATCAGCCACTCCTCCCAGCTTGGTATTGTCAGCAAACTTGCTGAGGCTACACTCCATCCCTTCATCCAGGTCACTGATTAATATGTTGAACTGGACTGGATCCTGTACAGACCCCTGGGGAACATGGCTAGTTACGGGCCTTAAGTACAAAGATCCTTAAGTGCTATCTGACAAAGAAGACAGAAGCAAACCCCATCATTTTCTTTTCAAAATAACCTAATAAGGAACAGTCCATGGATATGTGGAACTAAAGAAGCCAGCAGAAATAGAAGTGACCTGTGAAGTACTTAGTAAGAAAAAAAATCACCTTATGCCCCTCACACAACAAATAAATGTGAAAGATAACAAAGAAGGGCAAAGATTTGCCTCTTCCTCTCTCCAACTTGTTTCTTTTCTTAGATCTTTAGTTACCTTAAATTTTGCCATTCTTATTTTTAATGAATAGCTTCCTGGTGATCCCATGTGTTTGTGGTCTGATGCACTTAATTAAAGGAGAAGAGGTGAGGAACCTTAATATTTTCCCCTTGTCTGAAACAGTATATTTCAAATAAATAGAGTTAATAAGTTAAAAAGATATAAACAAAAAGTATGCTTCAAATAGTCAATTCTGAATCTCTTTTCTCCTCAATTGTTTGGGTTCTTAATTTTTTTGTGAAGTCATTGTTGGAACAAAGACTTAATTCTAAAAGTAGTTAAAATGCTAATTAAAAAATAAAGGATTTTAAAACATAATGTCTAAAATTAAACCCATACAACAAGCTTCCAAAATTTTCTTGTCAAATGTGATTCTTGATTTAAGACAGAATTTCCTCATAAGTCACATACATATAATGAAGAACTTTTTTTTTAAAAGGCATAATTATATTTTGAAGACTGTTATTTGCATCTAGTAACAAGTAATTAGCTGCATATTATTTTCCCAAAATGAAGTCCCCACAATGGCTCTGAAAGAGATGCTGCCTGCATACATTGTTCAAATGTTCCTCCTCAAGGCCAGTTAGGAGTACTGCACCCTTTCATCTGTGTTCACTAGTAAAATTTCTGTATTCAGCACACTAGGAAATTACTGCCATACTAATAGACTCTTAAATAATATCACAATTTCTGTTTTTAAATTTTTCGGGAGTTCCAAAAATTCTTCTGCTGTCTATATTAACAACATTGCTCAGCACTGGCCTAACATTTTCCATTGCCAGAACTCAAAACTTTCCTGTGAAGGTAATTATGTATTGCTATCTCTATTTCTATGGGAACAATAATAAAAGTGACATAAAGATCTCACTTCATCAGACTTTAAGTAAGGACTATTAATTTACTCAAGACATGGATAGATCTTCGATACTTTGTTAAGTGAAATCTGAAGACTAAGTAATTTGCAGGTCACAGACTGAGTCATTAGCAGATTTGGGAACACAATTCAGATCTCCCCACTCCCTACAATAAACCATAGTTTTCCATGTTACATGTTAACAGTCATTAACTAAATGACAAAGGTTTTGCTATTCTTGGTATAGTGCCCTTCTTTGCATTTCAGAGGAATTACAGGGTTCTTAAATTGGCTGTCAAATTTGCTGGCTTGGTAACTGGCTGGCTTTCAAAATATATATTAAAAGTCTTGCCTTTCCTGGATATTTCTTCAATAAATCTTTTTTTTTTTTTTAATAGAATAAGCTTTGCAATCTTCCTTATAAAACTAAAGTCAACAGAAAAAAATTTAAAATCTTATCAGTCACACTGTACATACTATTAAAGAAAATACATGCAAAGGCAGCAGGACCCAACAGAAAGGGCACTGAACTAAGAAACAGATGGCAAAATTTCCCACTTACTTAAATAAGGTCAAGCTTTCAGCTTTTCAGCTCATTTTACTTCTAGCTCTTACAGAACTCTGTAATCTCTATTCTTCTCTCAATTGGTTTCAAAATGTGTGGATGATTATTATTTTACTTCCTTCTCTCTATAAGGAATGTTAACACCAATAAATTAAATAAATTACAGATAGAGTCAAAGGTCCTACACACATACTGAGGGCTCTACATATTCACAGATTTGAAGCTCTATTTAATAATACTTTAAATGTTGCATACTGAATCACACACCTTGATCCACCTCATGGAAAAGAATTAAGTTCCAGACAGACTCCAGGTACAGCAGGAATGACAAGCTAAATAGCCTTTAAGTTAAATGTTCCTCATAGACTGAAGTTGTAACTCATATTAGAAAGGCTGGATCACTTTTCATAACTAGCCATTAATACAGTTTATTTTTATCTAGGTCTTTATGTTTTTATTTCATTACATTATAGGGCTTTCACCTACGTAGCCGGCAATGTGTACTCTCTCATTTAAGATCATACAAGGTATGTAAACATGGCAACAGTAACTATGCTGTGAATTTTCTTTTGTCATGCTTAATAGACTGGTCATTTAGGCACCTACAAAAAACAGCTTGGCCAGAGGAACAGAGGAACTTGATAGACAAATATGTTCTCTTTAAGTATCAGATTTACAAAAGAATTATTTTCTCCCTAATTATGTATACAAAATCTGGAAGAAGTCTTCCAAGTGGAACATCTTTATATATCATAGCTTTTTGTTTTTTTATTAAACTTCACTTGTTGCTAAGGAAGAACAGACAAGATCCAAGGACTTCTAACAGCTAGAAAACCAAAGGTGAGGGAGCTTTGATTTCTTTCTCATTCTTTAAAGATTTATCACTGAACTAAAATAGTTGCTGGTTCATAGTTCTGTGAAAAAAAAATGTGTGAAAAGATGTAAGCCTGCTTTGCTATTTCCTATTTAACTTCAAATATCAAACAGTAGCTGAATTCACTTTTTGATTATCAACATGATCATGCATTCCACTAGCCTGTTTACAAATCCATACGCAATTGAAGTCCTAAGGACTAAAAAAGAAGAGCTAGTAGAAGGCATAAATGACCCAGACCATCTTCTGAACTAGCTGATAGACAATGGTATTTTTATCCCAGAAAAAAAGATGGTCGTGAGTTTCTACAGGACACGAACAGAAAAGAACTCTCGAGTTTTAGACATACTAATTTCTCAAGGTGAACAAGCCTGCAGGCTCTTTTTTTATCCATGTTTAAATCAAGTGGAGCCAAAACTTTATAGCAAGATGAGAAAATACGTCAGTGAAGTAAATGAAAGCATTGGAGATGCTAGAAGACAATTGGTAGGATATTTACTTGAAAAAGACAAGGTTTGGTCTGAAAATAGCAGTGAACAGCACCAGGAAAAAAAAAAGACAGTCCTAGAAGAAAAAAGCAAGAATGGACTATTAAGAAGAAAGGAAGAGAAACTCAACTTTCAGGAGCAGCAAAACCTAGAAAAGATCATTCTGATGTTGGCATCTTTGATGCAGTCGCTAAAGGCTATCTTTCTGAGTTAGAGAAAATATTGAAAGATAATGATATTAATGTACTAAACTCTTCAAGTGAAACACTTCTGCATGTTGCAGCCGCTAATGGACATCTAACAACAATGGAATATTTGATCAGCAAAGGTGCAAAGATAGATGTGAAGGACAAGAAACGAAGAACACCACTGCACAGGGCTGCTGAGAAAGGCCATGGTGATGCCGTGAAAGTGCTTCTCCGATGTGGCGCTTATATGTACAGTTTGGATACAGAAGGCAAGACACCACATCATTTGGCTGCACAGAATAACCACAGTCACATATTGAAGATGCTCCTGAAAGAAGAGACAAGAAGCTACAGGAACCAGCACAACTTTTTGCACATGGCAGCTCTTAAAGATGAGAGCAGTCTACCAAAAATGCTTTTAAAGGCTGGCGCCTCCACTGATGGAAAGAATGAAAAAGGACAGACTGCTCTCAGTTACGCTCCTTCTCAGAGGTCTGAAAATACTGCAAAAGTACTGCTAGAAGCTGGAGACAGTGTTGATTCCAATGTGGCTGAAAGAGCCTTCAACGGCAACCGCCCATCTATCTTCAAACTACTACTAGAATATTCTAAAGACTTGTCATCTGACATAATGGAGTCAGCACTTTTTAGAGCTGTACAGAAAAATCTGCATGGTATTGTAGCAGCTTTAATTGACAGAGGTAAAGATATAAATGCCTACAATGAAATACAGTACACTCCTTTACTGCTGGCGTGTGAAACAGCTGAATCAGTTCTAACCGAAAAGGGAGAGAACTTTGGAATAAAGACTCCTGCTTCAGACACGGCTTTGCACTTGACAGTTCAAGCTGGGGCTGGTTCCATCACAAATTGCTTCTGCGCAAAGGGATGGAAGTTAACCTTATGAACCAAGCCAATGAAACCCCACTCCGTGTTGCTGCACTTCATAATAAAGGAGCATTAGTTGGCCTTTTAGTTAACGCTGGGGCCAAAATTGATGCTGTCACTGAAGAGTTTGTTACTCCCCTGCATGTTGCAAGTCAAAGAGGTAACATTGACGTTGCCCAACAGCTCTTGCACCACAAAGCCAATGTTAATGTTAAGGATAAGCAGTCAAAATCACCTTTACATCTTGCTGCTGAAAGGGGAGACAAAACAATGGTAGAGATGCTTCTGAACGCTAAAGCTGACCCCAACGCACAAGACAAGGAGAAAAAGACTCCCCTGCACACTGCAGCTGTGAGAGGACATCTCAGTGTCGTGAAAGTTCTGTTAGCTAAAAAAGGAAGGTTTGGAGCTAAGGTCATGGATGGATGTACTCCAGTGCACTATGCAGCCGTCAGAGGAAACACAGGTATTGTAAAAATTCTTTTGACATCAGGGAAAAATAAAAATATTGATGATAGAAACATTTGGAGAAAGACTGCACTGCATATTGCAGCAGAATATGGACACAGTGACCTGATAAATCTACTACTGAGCTACAGGGCAGCCACTAATTCCTTAGACAGCAGCAGGGATACTCCACTGCATTGTGCGTGCAAGGCTGGTCATTTTAATGCTGCAAATTCCCTTGTAAAGTGGTCGCAAGGAGAAAAAGCAAATTTGCTAGCTGCTAATAGTCTCAAAAAGACCCCATTGCAAGTAGCAGAATTTAATAAAACAGAAAATCAGGCTAAAATTGTAACACTTTTGAAAAGAAAATGTTAATAACAAAATGAAGATGTAAAGCAAAACCTTCTAAATGTAGCATTCTATTTTAATGTAATTTGGATAGTGCTGTTGCCTGGTATGGTTGAGAATTATGTTAGGGCAGGCAGAATTAACTTAGCAATCAAAACTGGCTATGGAAAAAAAGATCTTAAAGACACCGTTAAAATTCTAAGTATTGATTAGTCTTTTGCTTCTCTCATGAATCTCATACTTGGAAGTCACTGTGTATGACCTCCTCTAATATAAATCAAGACTTTAAAAAAAAGATAACATTTCATATATCTGTGAATATTAGCCTGTATGGATAGCTTAGTTAAGCATTGTTTGGTAAAATCACATTTTTAAAAACCCACCTATTTTGAATAAGGAGACATCTGTATCCTCAAGGATAGAGCACACAGATGTTGGAATAGATAACACTGGTTTTGTGTAGCTTAGACAGACCTAACTGCAGAGTGCTGCCAAAAGAGATTAATCTGCCCTCCCTTTCAATCCAGTCATGCCGGCCTGCTGTAGGTTGTATGTGTGAGCTGATCAAACTTATTCCATAGCTATAGCTGAACAAAGGGGAGAAGCAGGGTAGCAAACAGCTGAATAGCACTGGCTCTCCCAAGCACTGGCTCTCCGAGTATTAGCTTGGTTTATGCTGATTACAGTTTTGCTCGCTGAGCTAACTGGAGGTCTGAAGGCATCTCCCTGCAAATTTACTAGTGTGTGGTTGCCCTACTCTACGTGTACCAGACCCACTCCCCATGTTAATAAATCCTATCAAGAGGCTTGGTATAAACCAGCCAGGGGAGTAGCGTGTGCCCAAAACTTTACTAACACAATGATGTTGTTTTCAGGACATTATTAAGTGCTACACTGACATTCAACATTAGGCTGGACCCTCTTTACACATTTCTATATCACATGGCATTGACAGATCCTGAGACTATAACAATAATTTTTCTTTCTATCTTTCATCACACCATTTGTCTAGATTTTGTATTTTTAAGTAGACATAATAAAACCAATCATATTTGCTGTTTATTAATTTCACTTTCAAATCAATTCCAGCACAAAGATGAAATGTTTAGAATAAAAAGGTTGCAACAGATTTTATTGGTTCAAAATATTTGTATCGCTATCGCTTAAAACAGCAACATTCTTGAGTCGACGGAAGGTTCTATGTGGTCATTTTCTATATAGAGATAATCAGCCCTCACGGTTCTTCACACGCCCCTTCAGTACATGATCAGATGCCCAAATACCACGAAGGGAAGAATACTTCTAGTGAAACCAAACATGGATTTAAGAACGTACGGGAATAAACCTATGACTTTTATAGCCACGTTACAACCCGACCCGCACAACGCCCTGCTGCTGTCGTCCTCGAGGTGAATGGATGGACATGACCGCATGCTTGGAAGTACACGGAGGAGGCCAGCAAAACCGACACCTGCAGCACGGTGCACCGCAGGAGCGTCCCTCCTCGCTCGGCGCACCCGCTCCAGCGGGCCGCGCTCCTCCCGGCCGCTCGCCAGCCGCCGTCAGCCCAGCGCGCCTCAGCAGCCCCGAGCGAGGACGGGCGAAGCGCCCGGGGCGTCCGCGGCCGGCCGGCGGCCCTGAGGCACGGCTCTGCCCGCAGCGAGCGGGGCGGCCCGCGGGAGCCGCCGGCCCCGGGGAGCGCGGCCCCGGCGGCCTCCGGCCCCGCTCTGTCACGGCCCGCTCTCCCCGCTCACGCTTCCCGCTGGCTCCCCGCGCTCTCCCATCCCTGCCTGACATTCGCCCCCTTCCCCTTCGCCCGTCCCCTGGAAGCCGCCCCTCAGCGCCCGGGTCGCCCTGGGCTGCCCCGGCGCGGCGCGCCCCGCCTACCCCAGCGCCATCTCTCCGCCTCCTCCCCGGCTTCTCCTCAGGGCGCAGCTTCGCTGAGGCGCCTGCGCACGCGCCGCGCATGCCCAGTCACCGGCGCGGCGCGGCGCTCCCGCCCTTTCTCGCGAGATCGGCGGGGCCGGTGTCATGGCGGCGGAGGAGCTGGAGGTGGACATCGAAGGGGACCCGGCGGCCGTGCCCGGGGAGGCGGCGCCGGGGTGAGTGAGGGCCGCGCTGCGAGCAGGGTTCGTGTGGCTGCGGCGGCGGCCGGGGTTTGCCTGAGGGGGCGGTGAGGGGAGCGCGTCCCCGGAGCCCCCTGCCCCGCTTGCGGAGCGGGCTGCCCCGGGCGCCGGCGGTGCTTCCCGGCGCCTCAGGGGAGAGACCTTGGAGTGTCACTGAGGGCCGCTGCGGGCGGGGAGGGGCGCCGGTGCTGAGCATCGGCAGGGCGCTGCGGACGCGGCCGGCGGAAGCACTGAAGTGAGGTGACTAGAACTGCCGTCAGCGGACCCGACAGGAGGCGAACTAGGGGCGCTTGGTGGTGAGCCTGCTGGGAGGGTCCTTCAAAATACACAGATGGAAGTCATAGAATCACGGAGTGGTTTGGGTTGGAAGGGACTCTTAGAGGTCATCTAGTCCAACCCCCCCTGCACTGAACAGGGACATCTTCAACTAGACCAGGTTGCTCAGAGCCCCGTCCAGCCTGACCTTGAATGTCTCTAGGGATGGGGCATCGACCACCTCTCTGGGCAACCTGTGCCAGTGTCTCACCACCCTCATTGTAAAAAATGTCTTCCTTATATCCAGTCTAAACCTACCCTCCTTTAGTTTAAAACCGTTACCCCTTGTCCTGTCACAACAGGCCTTGCTAAAGAGATCATCCCCATCTTTCCTATAGTCCCCCTTTAAGTACTGGAAGGCCGCAATAAGGTCTCCCTGCAGCCTTCTCTTCTCCAGGCTGAACAACCCCAACTCTCTCAGCCTGTATTCATAGGAGAGGTGCTCCAGCCCCCTGATCATCTTCGTGGCCTCCTCTGGGCCCGCTCCAGCAGGTCCATGTCCTGTCTGTGCTGGGGGCTCCAGAGCTGGACGCAGCACTGCAGGTGGGGTCTCACCAGAGCAGAGCAGAGGGGCAGAATCCCCTCCCTTGCCCTGCTGGCTGCGCAGTCGGTGTGCTGCATAACAGGTAGTGAACTCGCAGAGGCAGATAGGGTCAGAAAACTGATCCAAGAAATTCACAGGTAAGGGATCTGTGAACAGATGCTGAAGTGAATGGGCAGCAATTCTAACACTATAATCTATCCCAGCAGCTGCTGAGAGACCATGAGGGCATTGTGTCAGTGACAGTGGCCGGACTCACAGGCTGTCCTAGAGTAGCATCTGCTGTTGCCACTGTTGGAGACAGAATGCTGGGCAAAGGGGGCTATTGATCTGACCTGTTCCTTGATTTGCTCCAAAAGAAGCAGGAGTTATATTGGTTTCTGGCTGTACATGAGGATTTATCCTTACTTATAAAGAGATGTTTGAGCTGCTGGCACAAAGCAGTTTGGAATAGCGGGTGAATTTAATTTTAGTAGCATTGCAAGGGATATAGGGCTAATTAGTCTTTAGAAAAGCCTGAATGTTCTGGAAGCAAAGAATGACAAAAAGGATTTACGTTAATTACTCAGGAGATTTTATGCTCCATTAAAATAGAAGAAAGTTGATCAATGATGTTAAACAGTGAGAGATTTCTAAAATAAGTAGTTATTTACAGAAAAGACAAAGCGTAATCTGGATAAAGTCCATAAGAGCACTAACAATTCTGTATGATAGGATTCTATTAAACTTTGTGTATGAGCTTTCCTGTGGAGGAAAACATTTTTTTCTTTATAAGGGGGTGTTTTTACCTTATATGGGGAAAGATGAAGAAATGTTAAGTGGAGATAATACAGCTCAATGACACTTTTAGTATTAAAAATATAGTTCTTTATGTGTCCATAAAATTCTAGCTTCTTTCATTTGTGTATATTTTACATGGTCCCTCCTGCTTTCAGTCTTTTTGGAGGAGAATTTTTACTGTTCAGGGTTTCACTGGTATCGCATAGGTGAGGAGTTGTTACTGTGATTAGTAAGAAAGATGACTCGCTGAGGGGGATTTATGCCATGTCTAATGGAATATTATAAGAGAGTAAGATTATGTAATAGTCTGCAATATATGATCTTAATTTTATTATCTAATTCTGTCACCTTCTGTTAATGTTTTTGTTATTTACTACACCGTTATTTTAACTTTGACAGCATTCATTTTGTTTGAATACGTTTGCATTGTTTTGAACACTGGAATCTTTTTCAGAGATCACGAAAACACTGCTTCAAGCTTGCTGCAGGATCACTATCTTGATTCATCTTGGAGGACTGATAACAGTCTTGTAAGTATTTTTTTTAAATGAATGGTATTTCTAGCAAGTTTATCAGCACTTGTCTTCTCCATTCTCTTCCCTCCATGTACATGCTCTTTTAGGCTTTTAACCAGTGCTTTTTATTTACTTTCAGAAACTATTATATACTTGATATTCAAGTAACAGCATGACAGAATTCAAATATTGAAACACATTTGTATTTTTTGCAGCCATGGACGTTGGACAGCAGCATTAGTGAAGAAAACAGGGCTGTCATTGAGAAAATGTTGCTGGAAGAAGAGTATCCTTTTGCTGATTTGCTTGGTGTTTTCCTGTATAACAATAGAAAACTTCCTCTTGCCAAAGGAACTGGACAAATCTTTTCTTGTTAAGGTGACTGAAGCACTGTCATCATGTAGGTAGATTGCAGAAATCAAAGAGGACCCCTGAATTAATCGTATAGCTACCTGCAGCTTCCTGCGATGCTTCTGATTCTTCAGAAAATTATTCCAAAGCTTGTTGGATTTAAGCTGGCACTGGCACCACAAATAGCAATATTTGTCCCCACTTCAGCTGCTTGTTCAGTGCCACCTCCAGCATCGTGCTGATGCAGCCATTTGTGTTGCTTCATAGTGAACCTGATCAAACAGCTGATCTGGCTAAAAATAGCTAGTTCTTTTTGCTGAATTGTTCTCACTTGGCCTGGTTTGCTGTCTCATCTGTCTGGCTACATCCATACTTCTGCCAGCATGGAAGATGAAAACGGGAAG
Source organism: Anhinga rufa (assembly GCA_013400875.1). Taxonomy (NCBI): domain Eukaryota; kingdom Metazoa; phylum Chordata; class Aves; order Suliformes; family Anhingidae; genus Anhinga; species Anhinga rufa. The sequence goes on along the minus strand of VZTV01084537.1, from coordinate 7,032 downwards.
GAACAGCATC
>VZTV01084536.1:0-30261 GCA_013400875.1 Anhinga rufa | reverse complement strand
TCCCCAAGCTGAGTCTGCTTTGCATGTAATGGTAATTGCAAACTAATCTTCCTGCCTTTATCTTGACCTACAAGCTTTTTCATTCTATTTTTCCGCCTATCCCTTTAAACCAAAATAAAGGGTCAGCATATGCAAATTAGTAGTTTTCTTGGTTTAGTTTAAAAAGATCTGTATAGGGAATGCTGAACCACAAAATTGAGGTTACTGAAAGCACAGTGCTCTTCAATTTAATTCTGTGCTTTCTATTTCCTGCCCAATAATTATTTTTTTCCATCCCGATCCTTTGTGGGACTTGCTCTGTGTTCCCTGTACATGGTTACTGACAAATAAACTGAAGTTCAGGATATTGCAGGTAAAAGAAGCTAAAAATGATCAAAATGTTCTCATTTTTAGGATGTAGCTATATGATATGTGTCCTTTGTCAGTCATTCCTGACATTATACAGCGGTTGGTGGCTTCATTGCTTGCCAGGCCTGTTAGTAGCTTCACTGACCCATGGGCATGGAGCTTGTAAGCTGTCAGCAGGACTTGCATTTCTTCCTCAGCCTCTCAGGCAAGGTGAGGCTGTGCTTGGAACTAGGGACTTGCAAGGTCCTCACGAGACTGAAAGTAGGTTATCTCAGATCATCCCTGCTTGGCAGGCTCTTCTTGGAGAGACTGCTTTGGCACAAAGACTTCTGTCCCCACCAGACCTGGAGGAGCTGGGAGTCCTGGAAACTCTGGGTCTATCACTGGAACTATTTATACCAAACAGATTGGAAGCATTTATGTATATATTGGCTTTTAGGATATTGGATCGGTGTTTTGTTGGTCTATTTGTTTATGTTCCTGGGGAAGAAATAAAGGCCTTGTGAATAACTTGTAAACCAGTTTCAATGATCTGTTTTGCTTAAGTTTAGGATTAAAATCTATGTTAGGGTTCCTGTTTCTTCATTAAAATAGGGAAGAAAATGCTTTCAAGTGAAGTTATTACGGATTTACCTCAGTAATCCATGTGCGGACATTCCAGATTTTTAGATCCAAGAGAGTGCAAATATACAATAGATTCTTCTCCTATAAAAAATAAATCTATTATAGTTAATGGTTGGACTGGTTCAATGTTCTTATACTTCCAAAATATTCAGTGACACTTTCTGTAAGGGGGGGAGGGGGCAGAAATTGTTGAAGTAAAAGCACTGATATGACTGTCTGACTTGTATTTTCACTACTGAGGATAATTCTATTAATAGGTATCTGTGAATCATTAAAAAAGTTGTAAGCAAAATTTGCAGTTTCTTTCATGTTTTGCTTGTCTTATAGCATAGAAGAAAAACAGTTTCTGAACTCTCATGAAGTCTATAGTTGATAGCAAACATAATTGTGTGCTTAAATAGTCCCAAATGTGTTTGTCTGATATGTGTTCCCACCCATTCTAGACTACAAAATACTCTGATGCTAGTTCAGGTATTCTGTTTCCTGATAAATGATTCAATAGGACAACTTGCATTGAAATTATATCATTTTAATTAAAGGGTAAAAATATGAGAATGATAATTCAAATCTGTCAAACTTAATTAATTGTAATCATATCTTTTTATAGCAGAGTTGCCCAGAACAAAATTAATTCTTGCCTACTGTAGTGAATAACTTGCATACAGCAATTTTCTGTACTCCTTATAAAAACCCAACCTATTGTAATAAAACCAGATCTTACTAGATGGAGTAAAAATATAATAAATGTGTAGTACTAAAATAGAACATGCTGATTTTTAAAATTTAGGAAAATATGGCTGTTATATCTGAATTTTATTGTAAGCAATATCTCTAAATTAATTTACAACATTGTGTTTATCATTGATTGAAATATATTTTTTTTCCTGAGAAGGCTGAGACCCCATTAAGTATCTAATATAACAATGTGTTTTACATACTTGTACAGGCTTTGTCTGTAAAATTAGTAAACTTCTCAAACTGTAAAATGAAGAAAAATGTCTTTTTTTTTTTTTTTACTTCCACCTTCTAAGTTAACTTTCTGTCTCAGAGACTGTACATAATTTCATATCCCATGATTGGGTAGACTTTGTTACCAATACACATACTGAGCTTTCTTCATTGCCATATTTGCAGTGTGGGAGAGAACGTTGTAAGAGTGCCCTATCATCAGCAGTAGTTGATGTTGCTTATTAATATTCACTACAAATAGTAGTAATCATTTTTTCCTCCAAATTAAAGGACAGGCAAGTGATTATACAATAAATGCTATGGTTTCTGGAATACTTTCTCATAGATTTCCATGTCTAGTTTGGAACTGAATGGGTCTTAGGGTTTGTAGATGGAGTGGAAAAGTTGCATGTGCATTATTAACCTGAGTCTGTATAATTTAACAAGAGTTAAAATGTTTCAGTTCCTACCTACATGAAGTATTTAAAGTAAGGGGTGCATTAGGACTGTAAGTGAATTACTCTCAGTTGAACTATAATTATTCAGGTGTCTTCCAAACATATTTCCTCTTGAGTTGCTGGAAATGGCTTTGAATGTCAGTCGTAAGCTCTGACATTTGTAACAGAAGGGAGTGGCTAGGCTGACAGGAATGCATATACAGGTCTCATATTGTTCTTTTGCTGCTATTCGAATTCAGAACTGTTGTGATCCAGTCAAGCTAAAGAGAAGCTGTGTGCATAAACTCTTGGTTAAATATTATATTTTCTTAGATTTAAAAAAAAACAACCAACTGTTGGCATGTTCATGTTGCAGTTTGTATAGAATTTATAGAATACTTGTGATTCAGTTTTGCTCTCAAGGTTTTTTCTTTATTTTTTATCCCAGGTACATAATTTTAAGGACAGCGTCTTGCATTTTACTATTGCAGATCAACTCTAAAGTTGTTTTTTTTTATATTCTTTAGGCATGTGATCTCTTTGTACCAGGTTTGCTTGATCTAAAGCTTTTTTAATTTTTAATAAATTCCTCATGTAGGACAGATCTTTTTCTGAAACACAGGATACGTAGTAACTCAGGTTAATGTAAACTTATATAGTAATTGCATGAGGAAGTTTTGCAGATGCAAAATCTCTGCAGTTGTGTAAGATGGAAAGAATGTGCTCTGAATTAGACAATCAACCACCAGTTTCAGGTCACAAAAAACCACTAGAGTGTTGTATTCTAATAGCAATCTTTCCTGTTATTGAACATATAATACTATAGTAATTTAGAAAATTGCTAAGATGGTATAAGACCCTGTGGAATGATTACTGGGGGTGAGATTATTGAGGTTGAAATTATTGAGGCTAAAGTTATATCCACATTTCATAAAAGTTAACTTCCAGAGTGGAATGCAGTTGGCATGTTGGAAATTGGTTCAGTGATCGTCCCCTAAGTAATGCCACCTGCACTCTTAGATGTTAGGAACACTGAGGGAGCTCGGTGTCCTAGTCTAAGGGAGATAACTGGAGGAGGGAGTGAAGCGAAGGCTTCATGGCCAAACTTATCCATAAATCACTGCAGATATGGGGGCTGGATGGAACCATGGAACCATGCCCGGACATCATGCCCTGTGGGTGAACTTTGCTCATTAGAACCTCATTATAATACTAAAATACACACCTCCATCCCAAAGTTACCCGCCTCCAAGGTGCAACCACCCCTCACTGAGCGTGCGCTCTGATTTTCTCTTAGTCTATACCTTTAAATCAAAGCAAGGAATTTCTACACCAATCAATAACGAAAGCATGTACGACTAGAGTCACTCAAGCTCCACCTAAACATAAAATACAGTATAAAATGACCCGAAGAGAAAGGAATGTCAGGGAAGATACCATCATGGACTACTGGGATCAGTTGATGGGCTGAACCTCTCTTCTCCCCGATAGGGACGCTTATTCGGTAAGACTCGAATACTTGGTCATACCGAGTGATTCCCTGGGAAAATTAGAGAACAAGCTTTTGTGTTTTAGCGCTTTATACTTGCACGTGCTTTGCAGACAGTGCACTTATCACCGTCAATCCAATAAGAACCTGTATTTCTGTTGCTTCAATAAACCGCACTATTAGTGAATCTGGCCATGAAGGGTTACTGGGCACGACTAGACTAACAGTGATCATACTGTTAGCAAATCCCTCGTGCACTAACAGTGCTGAATTGGCTATCACTCAGAATCTAAGCCCAGCCACCCCCAGCCCCTCTGGCATCGGAGGACCAGCTGGATCGCAAGGGGGTTTATTTTCTGCCAAATTTCTTCACCTATTAACTCAACAGATCCACTTTTAAAATACTTTGAGCAACCAGTGTTTACTTAAATTTGTACTTAGGTATGATTTATTGTACTTTTTGTATGAGAGGAAACAACTGTGTTTATGCTCTCACTTCTGTAGACTCAAAAAGTAGTGATGATAACAGCAATGTTTTAGAAACCTCTGCATATGCCAATACCTTACCAGCTTGCAAGACAGATACTGGCTGTTAAATGTGAAATAATTTTGAATTAATATATTCTACCTGCACTGCACAATTTTTTTTCCTATAAATTACCTCATGAAATATGATTTGGTATGGTAGGAATTTGTTTTATCATGTAGCATGGAGCTGGTTAGAAAAAAAACATCCTTTTATTTGATGTTCAAGTATAGAGATTTATTGTTAATTTGTTTTGTTGCATTTATATTCTAACAAACAAGCAGTGATCTTCTGCAGGATTACCATGATCCACAAGTTCTGACCTTGTTTTCTCCTAAGCAAAACAGATCCATTCAAGCTATTGTAGTCTTTTGTACAAACCTTGCATGGGCAAAAATTTCCAAGTTATTGTCTTGGTTCATGTAAGATTGTGTAGGTGAACCGAGGGCTGGAGCACCTCTCCTGTGAAGGCAGGCTGAGACAGTTGGGGTTGTTCAGCCTGCAGAAGAGAAGGCTCTGGGCAGACTGTATTGCAGCCTTCCAGTACCTGAAGGGCGCCTGCAGGAAAGCTTTAGAAGGACTTTTTATAAGGGCATGTCGTGATAGGACAAGGGGTAATGGCTTTAAACTGAAAGAGGGTAGAATTAGATTAGATATAAGGAAGATATTTTCCACTTAAATATGAGGAAAAACTTCTTTCCTGTGCGGGTGCCAGAGCAGTGGCACAGGCTGCCCAGAGAGGCTGTGGAGTCTCCTTCCCTGGAGACATTCAAACCCCGCCTGGACGCGGTCCTGTGCCCCCTGCTCTAGGTGTGCCTGCTCACGCAGGGGGGTTGGACAAGATGATCTCCAGAGGTCCCTTCCAACCCCTACCGTTCTGTGATTCTGTGAAGAAATTTTTCACTGTGAGGGTGGCGAGGCACTGGCTCAGGTTGCCCAGAGAAGCTGTGGCTGCCCCATCCCTGGCAGTGCTCAAGGCCAGGATGGATGGGGCTTTGAGCAACCTGGTCTAGTGGAAGGTTTCCCCTAAAATGAAATGTGTCTAAGGGTTCACTTTGAACTTTACATGAAGTTTATACGTGCATTAAGCAATTGTTGTCTTACATATAAGTGTAGGCAGTTAGGACGTGAGTTATATTTTTTCAAGGTTTCCTGGGACCTGGGCAATATGAAATGAAAAATCAGTTTCAGAAGAGGGAAAACAGTCCAAAGTAAGCCATATGTGTTTTTCTTTCTTCACTCTTAAGTATTATAATAATCCAAATAATATAACAGTAAGATGACTGTCAAGAAATAGTAATAATTGTAGTCTTCTGTGACTGCTTAATTAATTGTTTCTGTGTGGCTTTGCATTGTTTAGTCTAATTGTTGGTGTTTATGGTATCTATACAAATACCTCAGACCTAAAAGCATTTGTGGACCAAATATGTGGGTTCATGTATATGCTTGAAAATTCTCAGGTAAACGAGAAATTTAAATCTTATGTTATCCCACATGCAATGCATGGAGGACGTTTCACAGGCATTTCAGAAGTTATAAATTTCATTCAGGTAATGCATAACACTTAGGTGTGTGCTCTGAAAGCATGATGGCAGAAATAAGTGAAATCTTTAAGTACGTAAACCAGTGTAACATGTACAGTGTGTGCACTTACAGTGGGTACTATTGCATATTCAAAGGAGATTTTCACTGAGCTGTATGTAGGTCAGGTGCTGGATTTCATCATCTCTGAGATGTTTACTCCCTTTCTGAAGCACAAAAGATATAAGTATTTTTAATTTATATATGCATGTGTATATGTGTGCGTGTGTCACTAAGCTAACTAAAGGCTTTCAGTTGCTAGTGATCCACGGTGACACTTTCACCACTCTGTGACTAAATGTGAAAAACGATTTTTAAAATTATCAGGAAATACTCAGCAAATATGAAGCTGGCAATATGCATATGCTGGAGTATAGTTTAGAACAAACCTTTCCTTCTCATTTCTCTTTCCTTGTTATTGCTCCAGAGGCCTATTTTCCTCTTATCTGTATTTGTCTCCAGCTGCAGGAAACGTTTGCCCCAGTTTTTTTGGGCAAAAACTAATTTTGTCTCTATCAATTAGATTATCTTTCTGGGTTTTTTATTCTTACTCAGTAAGAATGTATTCTGAAATTATAGCTGGATAAGCATATGTCTGGCTTTTCTTAAACACTTTCAGGAAATTTCTCTTTAGAAAGTTACTGGTTTGGGTTATCAGGCCATCAAGGCAGTTTCTTCTTTTCTTACAATTTATATTCAACTGAAATTTACTGTATGATTTTTTTCCTTTTGCTTATTTTAATTTTTAATTTCCAAAATAATCTATGTCATAATTATGTTACATAGAACCAGGCTTTGAATAGCTTATAGCTATAGCTATAAATTAGCTATATAAATATATTATTATATATATAGCTATATTATTATATATATAGCTATATTATATATATAGCTATATTAGCTATAAATTAGCTATTATATATATAAATTAGCTATAGCTAATTTTTAGCAACTTTAAAGGGGTTTCCCCCGCAGTTATACTTCAGAAGCTTTTATTTCCTGAAAAGGAATTTATGAGAGAAAGCAAGGTTGAATACTCTAATGAAACAGTCTAAACCCAGGTGTGCATACCTAAACTGTTCTACCTGTTTTTTTCCGTGGTAGTGAGCACAAGTGACTGTAGGTAAATTTGATGTTTGCATTGGTTACTGAAAAATTATTTCATGGAGGATTATTCATTCTTGTCATGTGTTTTGAATAGGATTTTAAAAATCACGTGACTTCAGAATACATTGGTTTTAAGTGAGACTTTTTTTTTTTTGCCTTAGTTTACATCTAATTGTAGTAAATTCCCTTGGCTAGGGATTGCGCTCTATACCAATGATAAATCTCAGGCATGAAGGCCAACTGGAGTCGCACAACTTACATCCACACAGCTAAATTCTTTTCCCCTAAAATATATTTACCATAAACTTACAGTTCTTCCTTCCTTTATTGTTTTGCTGTGTGTACTAGTTGGCTTGTGGTATTTGAGTATCAGTATAAAAATACTTTGATTTCTGCAATATGGTATACGATATGCACCATGTGTAGAGACAGTGGTGTAAATTGCAAATGAAAGGCATAATTTTTCAAAGGTAGGCATGTATTTGAAAATGTCTGTAGCCATACCACTAATGCATGGGCTGACTGAATAAACTTTTTGCGTATTGTAACTGTTCATATGGCTATGTATTTGTACACATACATGCAAAGTATTTTGCACAACCAAGTGGTGCTAATGCTTGCTGTTAATACATGGTTGAAAATCACCGCTATGTGACCAGAAAGATTTAAGCTGGAAGCTGCCACTGTGTCTGAACTACATTCAAAAAGAAAGAAAGAATGCTCTAAATGTACTGTACTGATGTAAGCACTTTATATAGTTTCTGAATGTGCTGTAGGCTATCATTGGCATATTTTTTCCCCTTGTTCTTCACTAGAGATTTCCACCTGGGAAATCAATCACACCAGCTCCTGGGACATATAATGAACCATGCAGAGCTCTCAAGTCCTACAAAACATCAGGCATGAAAAAGATCCTATTTGGTTAAACTGCTGTTTGATTTACTGAAGACTGCAAGCTAGAAAAAACACCAGGTTTGCAATTAATCTAAATACTGCTGGTATTCAGGATACATAACCTAATATTAATAAGACTGATACTCTAGGATATTAGTAATTAATCTTGTAATTGAAAATACAGTAAATATGAAAATAATTTGAAATTAAAATACTCTCAGAATTAGAGAAGAGGTACATATTGGTTTTTGGCCAAAGGAATGCAAATGTGGTTTCTAAGTCATCATCATTTTGGCTTTGTAGGAAATCTGAACAGTTATTTATCTACGCAAACTGATTTATAAGAGTATGCTTGGTTTACTTCATTTATAAGATTGCTACCTAATGAAGAAGCAATATGAATAGTATCTGTAGATGCTGGGTTTCTTATTTTTCCCCATTTAGGGCTATTATTAAATATGTCTGTTTTCTTAAAATACAAGCTCTATAGCTATCAACAAAATACCAAAGATACAATCTTAATATGGAAAGCATGACTTTACATAAGTGAATACATGAATAGTGAATTATGCTTTCACTCTACTGGCAAGATTGTATCTCACACCAGTTTAGTAGTGGTATGTGGATGGAAGGGCAAGTGGTAGAATGCATCTCTCAGACACATTCGCATAGCATTCTCTTTTGTGGTTGGTGCATGATTGTGTAAAGTCAATGATACTTGGTGGCATACCAGTTCTTTTTGATCATCTGATGCGATGCCCTCTGTAGATTTTTTGCATTTGCATTTGCTTCTCTTTGTTTTGTCCCCAAGTGCTCATATATCATGTGACTCACTGGTTTCCTTGAACCTCACTTTTCACTCTGCTTGACAAAGGTAGCAGTTGTGTTTTATCCACCAACTTGCAGGTCAGTTGCCTGTGCCATCTATGTAAATTATGTGTGTCCTACCACTATTTTATCTGCTATTTGCACCCTGCACTGAAAAGAGGGAAATATTCAGAAGTACCTTCTGAATGATACCACAATGTCATCCTCAGATCTCATCACACACCTAGTCTCAGTTCCTGATCAGTCAGGGTGAGAGGTATTGCCCTATTGCCCTTGGCACCTCTTATGTTTGGTATGGTGAACTGCATGAATAAGCTGGAGCTGTTGACTTAAAAGACTGGTCAGAATTATTTTTTTTTTCCATACCCCATCATACTTTGGGGTGAATGCTCTGAGACTTCTTGGCCATGTGTGTACTGATAGCAATTACAGAGACTCAAGATACCATGTTACCATGTATTTAAGTTTTTGACCTAAAACCCTTTTCTGATTCTTCTGAAAAATGTTGAGGATATTACTCAGAAGGTGATAGTCATTCTTTCTATATTTACCACTGCTGCTGAGAATACAGTCTTAACTCCTCTCCTTTGCTGTTGACAGATGTTAATTTTCAAATAGCTTTTCTGCTCACCTGTCAACCCCTTACTAGCAAGCCTTTAAAGTACACCTGGAAGCCTAATGCTTATCCTCTTCTGTTGAACATAGCTGTTCTCAACAATTCTAAACGCTGTCATCAGAGATTACCCAGTAGAATTTATTTCCCTGCTATCAGTCCAAATCTTTTATTAGCTTCTTGTATAAACCTACTTTAGTGCAAAGAAAAATTTCCATTGTTATGTGAGACTGTACAGTAGCTTCCCCTCTACAACAAAAAAAAAGGGGGGATGTAAATAGAGAGATTTCCAGAAGAATTACCTTTCAGACCATAAAGAAAGAGGAGGGCAGCCCATATTGGGCTCAGACCAATGATGTTTAGTGTAACTCTGAAACCAGTTACAGCAAAAAAGCCTTCAGATTTCACACTATTAAAGACCTGATTCAGCACTTAAATGTCATTATATCTCAGTGCTGAAATCCCCATAGTATTAAAAATAAAAATGAAAAAAATTGTATATTTGTCAGATGTAAGGACAGCAGCATTTGGATCTTCAGCTCCTCAATGTTTACCTTTTTTTAGAAAAGCAAGAGTTTTGTAGTCCTGACTCTGCTGATTATCAATAACTTAAAAAAAATAGGTCTTTAAAAAGCAAGTAAAGAAGATAAAAATGCCTGAGAATTTTAGAAGTTATTTTATTATTTTCAAAATGAGTAATATGTTCTGAAGAATTATTTTTATTTAGTGAAAAAGAGAACTAACCACTGAGAAGAGAGCTAGGTACTGAGTATGCCCAGATAAACATGTCTACACTTTTGTTCCCAAATTTGCACTTTTGCTTTTTTGTAGAAATCACAGAATCACAGAATGGCAGGGGTTGGAAGGGACCTCGAGAGACCATCTTGTCCAACCCCCCTGCGTGAGCAGGCACACCTAGAGCAGGTGGCACAGGACCGTGTCCAGGTGGGGTTTGAATGTCTCCAGGGAAGGAGACTCCACAGCCTCTCTGGGCAGCCTGTGCCACTGCGCTGGCACCCGCACAGGAAAGGAGTTTTTCCTCATATTTAAGTGGAACTTTCTGTGTTCCAACGTGTGCCCATTGCCCCTTGTCCTGTCATCGGGTGGCATTGAAAAGAATGATGAGTTTAAAGGCAAAACCAACCAGTTTTTGACAATTTTTGTTATATAAAGCAGAACATATTTTACTTACAATGGTATTAATCTGGGTTTTTCTGTGCAGTTAAAAGGACAATGTATGATTATGAAGTTACATAAATGTTAGAGAAGATATGGCAAAAAAAAAAGATTGGCGGTGAATTAGATGTTTTACTGGCTGTTTTTTTTTGAATAACAAGTTCTGAGGCTCTTCAGCTTTCCTACTTACAGTTTTGTTGCACAGTCTTTCTGTTCTTTGTCACAGTTTCCTTGTCGCTACTTCAAAATAATAATCCCTTTAAAATATATTATTCATTACTTGCTTAATGTGTCATAGAGTCTTATATTGCAACCTGGTTCTGTCTAAATCATCATCTACTGAAGGGAAGCATTTAAGAACATGATTAATTCTAATCATGGTAAAGTTCCATTCCCAGAGTTCCATGGGTATGTTGAGTCACAGCTGAAAGCAAAATATATTATAATCTGATTATATTCAGAGATGAATAGCCTATTGTTTTTGAAATATGTAAACGTGTTAGTCCTTCTGCCCTAACTTCTAAGAGAATCATGCTCATTCATCATTGCTGCTGTTTGAATATTTAAATCTAATTTGATTCAAGTATAGAGTGCAAAGACATGGCTTAACATACTAAAATATGAGAAATGTGATTAGAAAGTGGATGAGTTAGGAAGGTAAGATAAAGATCACAGTAATTGGATAATTAACATTTTTTTAAAACCTAGAGCATCATATATATTTATAATAACCCTCTGTATCCTGTTCAGCAGTAAAAAGAGCCTTTAAGTAGCACAGATTTTTTTATGTCAATATTCAACATGAAGATCTGTTTCCTATAAAGATTAAGCTGCTGTAAAAGAATAAATATGGAGGTTGGAGTGTAGTTTGTCACTTTCAATTTGCCACACTTAGTAAATGTGCTATTGTTTAGGGGCTAAATTTGTGCTACACTGCTGATGTCTGGAGTCTCATTTTCTGATTGTTAAGAACATGACCACTGCTCCCTTTCATACCTGGTTTTCCCATCCACAGAACTCAAGATGATGGTTTGTGCCCAGTCACATCAGGATGAGGAATCAGTGTGCAGGTAAGGAATGTGCTTTGACCCCAAAGTGTAGAAACACATGTATCCCACAGTGCAGACATTTCGTGAATGAGGAGTTCTTTGCATTAGTAATTTAGCTCTCTATGGTACTGCAGTATAGCTTTTTACTAGCTTTTGTATGCTTGCATGTGTAACAAAATATCCCTTGTTGGAATATTGACCTAGCTGTTAGATCTAGAGGATCCTATTACTTCAGCTAAGAGACTCCACTCTGTTAGGCTGTATTATTTTTTGTTCTGGTGCTGAAGTTAGAAGAAGAGCCACAATAAAGTTTACTTCCCTTTACAGCACAGTTTCATGATTAACATTTAAGTTCTCTTTAGGTCTATATTAAATTCCTTTACCTCCTGTTTTATCTTGTTGTTACAGATTCCCTGTAATAAATCATGCATTTAGATTTCAGCGTAGAATAGCCTTACTGCAATTTTAAAGTATTGCTACAAATAGCCTGACACATGATTCAATGTGTTTATCATACAGTAATTTTAAGGAAAAGAGAAGAAACTAGGCAAAGTTTACCGGTCTTGCAGAACACAGCAATGCCTAGTGTTATCACCTGTGCTTTTCTTTGAAAAGCTCTTGATCAAGAGCAGATTATTTTGCAGCCAGAAGATGCATATAGGGACTCCCTTCAATTTTATAGAAATATGCTTTCACACACTTACTCAAAGAGAAACTTCACTAGGTGAAAATCCCACCTCCATTTGTAGAAAATAATTAATTAAGGTGTTTTCAACTACACTGACAATGATAAAACGTAATACAATGTTGTCTGATTTAACAGTTGGTAATTTTATGCCATACTTCTTGTTTTACAGAATTCTCGGTACTGCTTTCTGCTTACAGTGTTTATAAATGTTCTATAATTCATTCAAGTATATTTTTTACACAATAAAATAAATTTTTAAATCTATTCCTCCCTTTTCTGTACCTTTTACTTTATAACATTTTGTAGAAGGAAAAATACATTTCATGACTTCTATTTATTTAAAGAAGTAAAATTTAGCTAAGAAATAAAAATAATTAAATTACAAAATTACTGCTTTCCTTAATTGTCAGATGGTTAAGGTGTTCTACCATTCATTCTCTCTGTTTCTTTGTTAGCAAATATATTATGTGACCATCTGAGTAGCCTACTAAAAAGCAAAAGGATGCATTTTACCAAGTAGATTAGCTGCTGCAATAGATTTTTCTGAGCCTTGCAAAAATGGAAATAAGTGAGTTCCCCCAGGGGTTAATCAGCCAAACTAAACTGCTCACTTATATTATCATGGCAATTAATTGTAGATATATTTATAGATGACACTTGTTTAATAAAGGGCAGAACAGTACACTGAAGATACTACACAGGCCTGGAAACATAAAGTAAAACCAGTTGGTAGCAAAGGTTGATGGTTCCTGTCTTAATTTTGAAAATTTTTACTCAGCCTTTCAGGACAATGGAGCATACATACTTAAATAACATATGCATACACATAAATATCAGATTCTACTGATGAATTGAAGTAGACTGCTAAGAAGTTCTGAGCCTTAATGTAAAAATCTCCTTAAGCCAAAAACATGCTTAAAGAATTAAAAAGAATAAAATGTCTGCAGTTAACATTTTAAAATTTCAATATTTGAAAATATTATTCAATGTCATTAACATATTTCAGAATTTAAATTTTTTTTCACAAGAGGTAAGCAACCTCAGGATTACTGGGTTTTGTTCTTTCTTCATTAAGATCTTTGTATACAAACTTCTTGGAAGAAAAAAAAGTTGCATAAAGGATGTGAGTACTTGAACAATATAAATAAGGAAAGATACATGGTTCTAAATGAACTTCACCCTTCCCTACAGCAGTTGCATATCTGTGGCTGGTTCAGCACCCACAGGAATACTTCCTCTTTTCTCTGCTAATGTCATGGATTCTAGTTTTTTGGAAAGAGCTTCTGAGTTTGTAGACTCATGGCTTTAGCCAATTGCTTAGACTTTTTTTTTTTTTCCCTCCCGGGGGTGGGGTGGGGTGTGTGTGTGTGGTGGTAGTTTTTTTGTTTTGTTTTGGTTGGTTGGTTTTTGTTGTGGTGTGTGTTTGTGTTTGTGTGTGTGTTCAGGAGCAACTGGTAATGTCATATACAAATTTCTGTGACAAATTCCATACATGTGGCACTGGACATTGGAAGCCCTGCAGTGTTACTGTTGTATGCAGATCTAAAGGCAGACAGTTAAAGGTGCATTAACGCCCTCATTCAGGAAATCATCCCAGTTCAGTTAAACTCATATTCGCTTAGTACTGAAGCTGAGATTTGAGAATGTACGTATAATTGAGTGCCAGCCTGCTTCTTTTCCTGAATAATGGTGATATGCTGGCATCTCAGTGCATGCATCTTCAGCAATTTTCCTTTTGGAGCTTTAGCCTCACATTATAATAACAAAAATAGAGTTTTAAGTCATTGGGACTTATACAGGTTCTTGAATTAGATGCAGGAAACTGGAATAAATTACATTTCTGATAGACTCAGTGGAAATGACTGTTTGGGTGCATGCTTTAAATTGATTATATTGTGCATTGCTACAGAGTATGATAGATGCATATTATAACCAACAATAAATGTTTCTTTCACAGAAATTAAAATAAATTATTTTTGTATTGTTAGTATAACATTAAATAATTTTAAGATGAAGGTACAAATGTTAAAATGAAATTTGGAGGTTTTTGTCTCCAATGTTTTTGACCTTTTCTGATTCTTGTACTAAGTGTTTACTTTTGCAACTATTGAGTATTTTATAGAGAACATTTATACAAGTTGAGAAATATGACTAAGTTGCTGCTTCTGTAATAACCATGGTTGTTTAATTTTCAAGAGTTTTATTATTTAATGTTTTATTAATATAACTTGTGCTCTTAATTTTAAAGTAAAATGTAAAACCTGCCTGATATGTAGAGAGTATGTAAAACCAGCAGTATATTCTGAAATTGACTTTAGATCGTTAGTTCTAATGTTAACAGGATTCATATAAATTAAAACTATTAAACATAACTCATTTAAAATTGTCTTTTAAAGACTAACATTTCTCTGTGCTCTAGAATTTTTGGGTGAAAGAAAATCCTGAAAAACTACAGAAACCAGTACCTGTCTTTTCAACAACAGAAAGAAGAACAGCAGTTGCCATGGTAAGAGAACTTCACATATTACTGTAATTTCTCTATTGGTTTTAAATTATTGAATGAAAAAGGGGTGGTAGGGCCAAATTCTTGTGCATCTTAGCTCAGCTGTATTAAACAATTATTCTTGAAGAATGTCCAACACTTATTTTTTATGTTGTCTGCACAATGATATCTGTGAGAATAACATCCTTCAAAATGCATGAAACTGCCAAATACTTTAAAAAATATTTTCTTTTTAATTTTTTGTAATATTGGCTTTTTTTACCACTGTTGCACACTGATCAGGCTTTTAGGACAGTGTGACCATAAGGTCCTTTACCTAACAATTAAAATTTATTTAGAATGAAGCATTTCACTTGTGAAGTTGCACCTTCTGGCATGGCATTGCATTTGTTAACAAAGTGTGTGTTATTGGCTTCCGTTCTGCAGCCTTTTCATCTGTCTCCATTTAATCTCTACAGATTGCCTCAGCACCCTCTCAATATGGAATTATTTTTACTTCTAACACTTACAAATTGTTTTCCTGTTCTAGATTATTAAAGTACATTAAGCACCTTTATATTCTGCCCTATCAGCAGTCCTGGAGAGCAAATATGAGAAAGGAATAGTGGATAGATTACTAGTTGTGAGGAATCGTAAGAAGCCATTGGTACAGCTGAAGGAAATAATGGAAACTTGAACGAGTTGTTAATGTGTAGGTCATGCGAAACTCTCAAGTTTCTAGGGAAGGCTTTATGGGCAAGAGCCGTTGGTTCTGGTCCTGTAGGGCCCAACTCTCATTCTCCTGAAAGGAACTGGAAGACAGGGCAGAGTAGGCCATCTTGGGGAAATCACAATTTTTTAATCTCTCAACTGTCTATTGTCTGAAACAGCATCTACGTTGGGTAGGTAATGTGAGGTTATTTGTCCAATTATTCTAATAAACAGCAGTACTGAAATTTTGGTCAGAAAATAAAGATGGTTCTCGTAATTTAAATGAAATACCAGTTAGAGTCCAAGTGCATGCTCTAGCTGCAGCACTATTCTTTTCCTGAAAATGTCAATACTTAGATCTTATTAATCATGAAACTGTATTTTTATGCAGATGTTTTCTGGGAAGGAAACAGATTTCTGCTTTGAGATTTTGATTGTTACTGTGAAAGTGAGAAACAAAATAATTTTAGAATGGTGAAGAATACTTTGGCCTTTTTTTGGAAAAAAAAAAAAAGGTAGATTTTGAATAAGCCAATAGAAATGCAACTAGAAATGCAATAGAAATGTCTCACTTCTTTCTGTCATACCTGTTTGTCAGCCAACAAACAGAAAGATTGGCTTCCTTTTTGACTAATTTTGGATATGACAGCTTCAGTATACTCACTTATTAATCAGAAGAATTGTTATTTTACTGCATGAGAAACAAGGAATAATTTTCTTGTGTCATATTTTATTATTGATTGAATTATCTAGGGATGACAAATTCTAGTTCTTTTTTGTATCCCAGACCTTTAACAGCCAGCTTACTTGTATTTATATTTTGAATAGATGCTTAAAAATGAAATGTCTGGTGTACTGGGTTTGTGTGGCAAGGTTTTGGTAGTGGGGAGGCTACAGGGGTGGCTTTTGTGAGCAGCTGTGAGAAGCTTCCCCCATGTCTGGCAAAGCCAATGTCAGATGGCTCCAAGATGGACCCACTGCTGGCGAGGCTGAGCCTATCAGCGGTGGTGGTAGTGCCTTTGGGATAATATATTTCTGAAGGGGGACAAAACTCTGCATGACAGCAACAGCAGCTAAAGAGAGGAGTGAGAATATGTGAAAGAGAAAACCCAGCAGACACCAAGGCCAGTGAAGAAGGAGAGGGAGGAGGTGCTCCAGGTGAAGACCATGGTGAGGCAGGCTGTCCCCCTGCAGCCCATGGAGGTTAATGGTGCAGCAGATATCCGCCTGCAGCCCATGGAGGACCCCACACCAGAGCAGGTGGATGCTCCCGATGGAGGCTATGACCCCATGGGAAGCCTGCGCTGGAGCAGGCTCCTGGCAGGACCTGTGGGCCCGTGGAGAGAGGAGCTCATGCTGGAGCAGGTTTGCTGGCAGGACTTGTGACCCTGTGGGGAGACCCACCCTGGAGCAGTTCATGAAGAACTGTAGCCCAAGGGAAGGACTTATGTTGGAGAAGTTCATGGAGGACTGTCTCCCATGGGAGGGACCCCTCACTGGAGCAGGGGAAGAGTGTGAGGAGTCCTCCCCCGATGGGAAGGAGTGGCAGAGATGGCATGTGATGAACTGACCTGACTGCAACTCCTATTCTGGTCCCCCTGTGCCGCTCAACAGAAGGAGGTAGGGAAAATCAGGAGTGAAGTTGAGCCCAGGATAGGGAAAATCAGGAGTGAAGCTGAGCCCAGGGAGAAGGGAGGGGTGATCAGGGAAGGTGTTTTAAGATTGGTTTTATTTCTCAAACTCTGGTTTGATTGTTAATTTATTAAGCTAATTTCACCAAGGCAAGTCTGTTTTGCCTGTGACTGTAATTGGTGAGTGATCTCTCCCTGTCCTTAACAATAGCTGTGGGGATTTGTGCTGCAGGTCCTTCACTCAACCATGAGCCTTTTGTTACATTTTCTCTCCCCTGTCCAGGTGAGGATGGGAGTGATAGAGTGGCTTTGGTGGGCACCTGGCATCCGACCAAGGTCAAACCCACCACTATTGGCCATATGCAGTGGATAATTTTGTTGGTATTACTGCCACCTCATAGTATATCACACCTATGTAATGAAGTTCAGTGTTGCAACAATAATATTTTTGAATAATGTTTAAAAAACAATGTAAACAAAGAAATAATCCACTATAATAGTAATAGTTTAAAATAAGTATATATGTTAGTACTCCTCAGTGATAAATCATTCTTTATTACATTATTTTGTAAATAAATGGATACATAAAGAATGAGCATTAATATTTCAGAACATTATTTCACCCTGCCATTGGTATGCATATACAAAAAGAAATTAATAAAAGATTATTCTTGTTCTTTTGAAGGGTCAGTGGAGCAAATAATGCCAAATGTAATTGAAATAATGCAAAATTACTTTGCGATATATCAAAATATTCTCTAAATCTCCTTTTAAATTCAGCATATCTACTTCAAATGTGATCCTTGTTTTTTTGTTTTTAAAAAAATCAAGTTATTTCCTACATATTCTTATGTATTATGAAAATATTTAACCCTGTATATGCTCATAACCTTTGAGGATGACACACTGAAGTGTTATTTCTCATTTTCAGCCAAACAATGTAAATTGTAGGGATGAGTCTTACAATAGCTGTGGGGATTTGTGCTGCAGGGCCTTCACTCAGCAAACAGTACCTGCATTGTAGTAGTTATGCTTGTTTAAGATTATACATGAGGCCATGTTTGTAGGAAGAGGAAAGTGATTTTTGTACATATTGTGTACATATCTCTACTCAGATACAGTGTACATATGTGTGTGAGGAGATATGAGAGGGGAACAAAAGCTTCTGGGAGCTCTAGCCCTTCTTCAGGTGATGTTTAAAGTAATATTTTTCCTGGAATGTCACAGTAGGGAGGACTCTTCTACCTGAAACTCACCTAATTTCTCCAGTTTAAATGAACTACTCTAGTAAAACAAGCTCTTCGTATGAATTTCGTGGCCCCAACAGAGTGCTAAGGCTATTGAGTGCATAGGCTATTGTAATGACTATGATTACTCATAAAATGAAGCACATCGAAGGCCTCTTTTGGATAGGACTTCAGAATCTGCATGTTATTCTTTGCCAATACTCTACTTCTAAGTTTCATCAGTTGCAAATTTTTCATGAAACAGGATTGCATCCTTCCTGGATATGTCATGGCCATACTTGCATCCACTAGTTTACAGGGCAAGTTAGATAAGTTTAGTTTAGCTTATAACTGGAGGTAACCTGTAGAAAGAGAGTAGATTTGTGACTGTTTTAATGCATCAAACCTGTGTCTATTTAAACATGCATGCTTTTTATCTCTGTGTCTGTTTTGGAGCTATTTAGAAAGGACAGTTCTCTTCACAATGCTTTCATCAAACTAAAAATTAATCCAGTTATTAAAATCTACCATGGATAAGAAGAAAGTTTCTGTAAAGTATGAACTATAAAATAAGCTGAAGTTGGCAGGTTTAATCCACTATGAAGCTGTAATCACGCAAACTGCTTGTAGATTGCCATTAAGCTCTTCATAGTATGCAGTACTCCTAAAGAGGACTTAATTAAATGTAGTCTTTTATGGCCATTAATACACCAGTATAGTGTACTGCTGATTCTGTCCTTTACCTAATCTTTCAATTTCCATGCACCTGAAATGTACTGAGATTGAATAATAAACATTGTTTGGATTAAAAAAAGACTAAAATAATATATTATTTAGAAAGTGTTAAAACATTTAAACCCATGAAGTTATTTTTGTTTTAATGACATGGATACATTTTATTGTTTATGTGTCTATATGTCTGTCAGGTCTACATAACACAATATGAAGATGCATTAGTAGTCTGAAGATATGCATTTAAATTTTTTCTGGTTGATATGTAGCTGATGCTTTAGGAGATATTGATGTTTTTGGGAGGTAGGGAATATGCCTCTCACTTGTTTTTTACAGTATTTTCCATGATTCTTTTCTATGAAACAGAAAAGGTGTATGGGGGGAATCAAACCCAAATCCTCCCTCTCTATCCTTGCTAGTCTAAAACTTAGAGGAAATAGAAAAAAATTAACAGAATTCAGTAGTGACTTTATGTTTTAGAAAGTAAAGATTCAAAGCATTTACAAGGTGTTATACCTAATTCAAAACTATTTTCTTATTTCCTTATTTTTAGAAGGCCCTATAAACTGAATGATAAAAATCGCTTTGTGTTGTGTTGTCCCTTAAAATTAAATGTTTTACATGAAGTTATTTGTACGTACCTGTTCTTATTCTGATAACACCCGATTTTATATTTTCATCAACACTGAAACTTTATCTTAATGTATTCAAGTGTTGCATCTCTCACTGCTGGAAGTCTGCTTTCAGGGAACTGTGAAATAAACATCTGAGTTATCTCACTGTGAGGGGTATGGTAAGACTGATCACAGTCAAACATGTGCATCAGTCCTAATAAAGCTTTTTAAATGATAAGATCTTTTCCAGAGAGAGCCATCTAGAAATCCAGGTAATTGAAATAGGGATCCCAGCTGCTCAGAAATGTCTTGAAGCTATGTATTCTCTTTCTGAGCAATCCTCTGGTAAGTTATCTTTAGTGTATTAAAACAAATTGTTATTTTTTTCATTGTTTTTTGTTGACTTTGTCTTAGAACTACTTTAGTTAGAAAAACTAATAAGATAACTTTAGTTATAAGAGTGTATGATGTAACAAAACTGTAATTGGTATTTGAAAATACTGTCAACACATAATTTTTTTTAATGTAGTGGAAAAATAACAATCTAGATACCACTATATGGAGCTAGCAGCCTGATTTGAATTAAGCAACAGTAGGAACAGAAGTGCTCTAGAGGATACTTGCTGAATTAGTAGTGGGGTTGAAGTCCATGAAAGTGCAGAAGAATGTAGTTTTGCAGAACACTGATTTTAGAGTGTTTGATTAAATCAAGAAGCATGCTAAACTCTTTCTTTTGCTAATAACTAAGGGATAAAATAAAAAGGTGTCAGAAGAAATTATCAGAAACAAAGCAAAGGCTGATAAAGGGTTTTAAAGGAGAAAGAGATGAGTCTCTAGTGAGGAAATATTCTAGACATGTAGAGTATCTTAATATAAGACTCAGAAGAACAAAGGGGAAGAAACAATGATAGGGTGATAGGAATGGAATGAGATTGGAGAAGAAGAAACAGAAGGAAGTCAGGAAAAAATTGGACTTGATTTACTGAAAAACAGGAAGGAAGGAAGTGATGAAAACCAAAAAGTTACATGATTTTAGTAGCAGTGTTTCGATCATATTTAATCATGAATCTGAAAGAAGGCAAGTGTAGCAATGGTGCTAATAATGATAGAGAACAATGTAAAAGATTGTTGATTTTTTTTTTTTGTCATTGGGAATTTTACCTTTGTTACTAATGGAGAAACAGAATGCTGAGCACTGTTTTTAAAATGTTTTTCCTGTGCCAATATGGGAAGATTTTAACCATTCTGAGTGTGAAATGTGCATGTGCAAAATGGGAGTACAATTCTGAAAACACTAAGGTTTTTTAATGATGTTACTATTTTTTTCATGTTAGCAAAGTCCTTGTTTTATTAAAAATAAAGTTCAAGTTACAGAACAGTTATCTAATTTTCAAGTTGTGAATGCATGTGAAAAGATGAAGTATTAAACCAAAGGATAATAGAAAATCTATAACATTCTGAGTGATTTAGTGACTGGATTGCTTCTAGCTCTGTTCTCTGTAAGCATATCTTGCGTAAGCAGTTAAGTGGCTTCTATTTAAAGGCTAAATCAGTTTTAGTATTTTGTCAGAATTACAACTTTCATACTGAATCGTTAATAGAACCACTTTGGAGCCATGTTAAAACTAGTGCGCGCCATGTGCCCCAATTAATTGAAGAGCTAAGACTTGCTAGATTATTTTGTGTAATTCTAGGTTGCTGACCAAAAGTTTCAATTTAGATTGTAAACCTACAAAACAGAGATTTCAGCTCAGTCTTTTGTATGACACCTCTGTCTCCAAATAGGTTATGGATGTTTTAATTGCTTAAAGTAGCTAGTTATACTATGAAAAATAAAAAACTGGTTACAGTTGGCAGTGGCAAGTATCCCATCTTTTGCTTCTGTTTAAGCGTTTTCTTAGTGTTATAGTGAATACTTAGGCTGTTTCCTGTTTTTACGCAACAATTTTTTAATTGAAAAAGACACTCAAACTACTTTGGCCTAATAGATGAGAAAATAAAACCAATAAATTTATGATTGTAAGAGTACTGGTTTGAAAAACGGCAATTATGATACACATTTCAAAATCAATATACAGGAATACATATTTGCTTATTTTTTATTACTTTATTTGCTGTGTGCATACTTACTAGCAGCCAATTTAGTGGTAAGGATTGATGTTTGAAAGGTGATTGTCAGGAGGAAAGTGGGCAGAGTAGCTAAGAAAAATTATTTGCAGGCAGCTGGCTTATTTGTAGCTGAAACGGATCTGGCATAATGAAGGTGATTCAGTGGGGAGGATAAATAGCTGAGGTGTCATACCCTATATATGGCACGGTAGGCCGCTGTGTTAGGCTTGTTTCTAGAATATGCAAAGGAGGAATGCTTTTTCTCCCTGGCCCAGAGGTACTTTTTATTATAGAAAATTAAGGACCCCAGAGAAGAGTGTGCTAAGAAAAAGAAGTCACCTGATTTCCTCTGAAGATCACATGTGAAGAGAAAGTAGAGATGCTGAATGAAATACCTGTTACTTAATGAAAACAAAGTTAAAGATGGACAGGCGCTTAGGGCCAACAGATGAGGTGTCAGTTCACTCAGAACATTTTAATACAAATGCCTCCAGCTGAAGCAGCTACAGGTGGAACTAGAATGGAAAAAACCCTACCAAACCGAAGTATTACGTGAGAGCTGTAACAGTGGACGCGTCTGGTATAAATACAGAACTAAACCTGAACTACATCATGAGATGTGCTAAACCCAGTGTGAGTGTTTACTACCAAAACACTTGCAGCGGGGACTGAAAAGCGGCATCTTTGTCAGGTGAAAGACAGGCCATCCTTTCCAGACACTTTCTTCGGTTTTCCTTCCCTGTGTTTCTGTGGAAAAAGACATGTATTCTAGGAAAGAAACATCCACATTTCAGGCTGAATCATATATGTAGGTTAATTGTTTTCCTTTCTTCCACTGTTCTTAACTGTCACATTCAACTTAAGAGCAAGTAGCCCATCAGGCTGGTGTGTTATGCCTTGGGGAGTGTCCCAGGTTCACTGTGTATGGCTTTTCAATTACAGGAGTGCACAGTTTAACTTCATTAGCTACTCTACCTCTGTTACTTTGTATTAAAGCTGCATTCCTGCCATCTTCAAGAAAAGCAGTCCCATTAAAATGATGTTTAAACTGGCTGTTAGAGGCTTAAAGTTTTGTTAGGTAGGGTTAATAAAAATTTCCATTGTCTGGCATTTACGTTACTGGTAATTTCTTGAGAATACAGTGCTCTGAAAACACATGGTGTATAAGCACTAGAACAATAGTAAAGCCAAGTGCAACTGAGGCTTTCTGTTTACTAAGGTATTTAACTCCTGGAATTTTTTCCATGATTTCATGTGGGATTTTAAAATTCATTTTAAGAGATAAATTACTTCATTAACTTTACAATAGGTAGCTATTATTTTATGCTCATCTAATGCTGTGATACCATATGGCAGTGGAGATCTGTGAGCCCCTACAAGCTTTACAGTTATTTTTGATATCTTTTAGCAAATTATATTTCTAGAAAGCAGTACTTTTTATGTAGCTACCTATGATCATATTTAGACACTGTTATTTCTTTCCAAATATAGCTTTTGAAAAATCCGTGCTCAGTTTGCTTTTGGGAAATTGTGTGTGTTAACCCTGTTATGCAAAAATAACATATGTTTCGGAGGCACTCAGTGTTTCGCGCACAAAGAATGTCCTTCGTCAGTGCTACTGATGGGTTCATTTCTACATATGTTTTATGATAAAAAGCAACTTTCTATCTTTGTATTTTATGGTCATCCTTCTTACAGTAGCATCTTTGGAGATGGTTTTCTGCAAAAAATGCAGTTGTTATATGCATTGAGGATTAAAAAAAATCCAACTCTGGATTTGAGTATCTCTATGAAATATTAATTCATGCTCTCTGTAATTTTAATTTGTGTTTAAGATGAATTCTGTTTTATGAAGTTGACTTCTCAGATTTGGAACATGATTTTTTGAAGCTCCTATATTCTCTTAGTAAAAAATGTACTTTTTTTGTGACTGACACATTGCATCAACAGTGTCCCAAAAGCCCCTTGCTGTCTTTACAGTCCAAACCACAAAAAGTTAACCTGTTGTGTAGATGGCCAGCTGTGAATGCCAGCTTTCTGATTCTCATATATATATCTGCTGTTTGAAGGTTGAGTTTAGAAACATAAAATATTTTGTGTCATGTTGATTAACTGAAAGATATCAGCTGATAAAATTGCTGCTCTGAAGTCAGAAATTTTATACCTTCTGTTTTACTTGACAACAAACTCTTAAGAACTAATGTGATACAGCAGCTTTCTGCTGGCTAGTTGTTCTTGTATGTATAAAAAGTGGATGGCTTTCCTGATAGAAGTAGAATGCTGTTAACAAACGCTTTGTCAGATGTACAAATCAGGCAGAAATAGTGAACTCCCAGGCTTTTAAACTACAGATGGATTAAATACTGCTATATCTTCTGTAAGTATAGAAGCTGGCCATACTATGATATTGATACAATCTGTGTGCTTGGGAAACAGTGAATAAACAGGTTTTGAGACATGTCTGAATTACTGCATACCTGAGCAAAATGAGAAAATGACAAGGGAATAAAAGTGTCCTAGTTTAGTAAAAACTGAAATAAAACTTTAGGCAAGCTATGTGTAGTCTTTTGTTCCAGTGGATTATCAAAACGAGGTGTGCGTAATACAGTAACAATGATAGATGTATATCCTTGGTTATGTTTGTTTCATCCCGTAAAGTTAACATCACAGAAGCATTAATGTATGAACGTAGTCATTTTAACAGAACTTAGCCAACTCCTATAACTACTACCATTGGCCACAACTGAAGAAGAAAAGACTAGTCTTTCTTTTAAAGTAATATAAAAATGTAATAATTTGTTATAGTCAACCCAGATCCCTGCCTTTCCAGATTTTGTTTTAGGTGAAAAGTTTGAGAGAGATCTTGATAATTATCATTGCTTATTTTGGTCAGTTACAACTTCTAGCCATTCTAATAATGTTTACATATTTGTTCCAGTAGCTGTTTTAATGCTTCATTTCTATGAAAACTGAGATAGCACCTTCTTAGAGATACTATCTCATGGGAGTAGAGGAATGCCATGCTCAGTGAGGTGGCATTTGTTTAAGAAATAAGCCTTAGATTTTATTTCTGAGGATGAATTATTTTTCAGTCTTTTGATACTTCTGAGAGTATTGAAGAAAAACAGTCTGATTTTTCCCTAATGTATACTTATTGTAGAAGTCTGTGTGTCTGTTTGATCAACCTCTGAAAATGTTGGTTTCATTCAGACACAGTAGTGGTAGTTCCTTTTCACATCTTTTTTTTTTTTTTTAAACATTATTGTCTCTCGTAGTTTTTGAGTATTATAATATTCCTCCTTTATTCCTCCTAATTTTTTACAACAGATTGTCTTGTTTTAACTATTCTTTAAATATTCTGAATTTAGTACTCTGTGAGAAGATGAACTGTTTGTGGATAGGTATTTTCAAGAGGGAATTGAACTGTATTGGTTTGAAAAGAAAATTTCACCAGTCTTCCAACCACCTATTTCTCATTTAAAAAAAAATAAATTAATACCTACGATTCAGTTAGTGTTTCTTTTTTCTTATGTCATCTTATTCTTAGCAAGAAAGTTATAATTAGAAACTATTGATAGTAGCAGTTTTGGATTTTATTTGTAAAATCCTATTATAGAATGAAGTATAACTATGTAAGGAAGACTTTTATATAAGCTGTATGCATCAAAAATCAGGGAAGGAAAAATGGGTATGTTTAATCCTACTTAAGCCTTCAAAGGGATGGGAGCATAATAAGCAGAACTTAATTATATTGCAGCTACCTAAATATAAATTTATGTATATGAGAAAATAAAAAGCAATTATCATTATTGCAATAATAACACTAAAAAATAACATGTTTTGTGCTCATTTCAGTGAGCATGAGTGTGTCAACTCTTAGGGCTAAACTGTTTTTTTTCACACCAAGCTGAGTAGCCAAGTCCTGGCAATATGGACTTATTGAGGAGTATATGGAAGAAATATTCCTTACTGGCTATGGCTCCTACATGCTGTATCATGCTCAGAACAGTAGGACATTCATGTTCCTAGCTTCCAAGTAGTTACAAGACATCTGGACTACCTTGTTGTCATGGAACTAGATGAAAAACAATTTTTGTTTTATGAACCTTTTTCTCTGCTTCTTATCTAAAGACCGTTTTTCTGGTAAGTACTAATCATTTTGGCACGTACTAATCAGTTGTGAGGAGAGAATCAAGTGAAAGCCGCAATTAAAGGTATTATTTATTTTAGTCGAGTTTTTAGCTGTTCTTTCCAACTTTCATCACTAATGAGGTAAGCAGTGTGAGAAGAAGCACCCACGTGACTAAAAATGGTAGCTGTGAGAACGGGTACTTCTTTTTGAATGGAATATGATGAAAAATTAGTAATCAACTATATAACCATTTTTTTTCAGTGTTTTTAAAAATGTTCAGGCATGATATTTTTCTTTCTGGACAATACTTTCTCTGAGATCTGATTTTGCTTTCTCTATCTTTATAAAGTGCCTCTTAGTCTGAAGATCAGTACATGAAGAGGAAGTGAAAAATAATGATCTGTTTCTGTACTTAAACACATGCCAGTCTTTATGAAAAAAATCTGCTGCAACATTTATAGCATTGAGAATTTGGCATGTGCTTCTAGCATCCAGCTGCTTAAGTTCCTCTCATCTTGCTGTTTAGAAAGTAATTTTGTTTTTTACAGAACTTATGTTCTTATACAGATAAATTTGACACCATCATGAGATGAGACACAGTAATCAATTTAATCTCAGCAGTTGCCTGCTATTAATTGCCATTTACACACATTTAAATGCAAAGCTCATGATAGCTCTGATTCATAAAATGTTAAAGATATTCTTAACAGGGTAAAAAGTCTTGAACTCTCTATGTGGCAATAAGAACTTGCATTCCTTCTCAGGTAGGCATCTTACAATTCTATAAAGATTTCCCCTCAACTCAGGCTCACTATTGTGTCTTCGAAAGCTAGCCATGAAGACATTTCTGGATTTGCAGATAGTGCGTATATTTAATATAGAATATTGAGCACGAAGTTGTAAGAAAATTAGGTAATTTGACTAAAACATAGTCTTTAATGTGTTTTCATTTATGTTTATCCTTAGATAGCATTAACTGATAGTAATGATAGATTCTGTGGGTTTCCGAGTTCTTGCTTTGATGCGCTAGCATTTTTCACAGAAGTAGGTCCATGCAGTTCCTACCTGCGTAATTTCATATTTGGAGATGTCATTGAGACATACTCATATAATTCTGTAATTAGCACTTATTCTGGACTTAGTTTATGGTTAATTTGTGTATTTTGTTAGCACAAAGAAAGAATTTCAGAAAACATAATGAATTGAAAGCAACTTGCCCCAACTCTCTGCTTGTTATCAAGATTAAAGGATGAGTGTGTGTGTGTGTGTATAATGTTATTGAAACTTAAATGCCAAATTTATATAGTGTTCAGATCATAAAGTCTGACTTTCCTTGGTTCATCCAGAGCTACACTATAGTGAAATTTGCTTCAGAAGGTTTCAAAAGGCAAATAAAACATGGATGAACTGCAATTAACGGTTTCTTCTTGTGTTTAGATTCTAAATGGAAAGTATGTTGCTATTCTATAACAAAATAAAAGTTGGAAACATGAATAATTGTGTTTTAAATTCAGAGAGTAATCAGTTTTATCATTCATTGGGCCAGTGATTTATTTCAGAAACTGCTTGGTGATGCTTGCAACAGCGGCTGGACAGATTCTAGTGATTACGTTCAGGAAGTTAAAAAACAGTAATATGTTGCCAGGGTAAAAACATTGTAGTGTAAGCATAAGGCCTTTGCAGAGAAGACAGACTGAGGGAAGTTGTTTCCTTATCCTTTGGCAAATTATAGTGAAAAGTGCTATTTCAGGTCAACTCAGTAAGATTTGATCAAAGGAGTAAAATTCTAGTACCAGGAGTCTGTAATCAGGCTGGCATTTATTCATTGATGCTTATTGCCACGCAACAGCAGATAAGTACAGAGCTAAGATTTAGAACAAATTCATGCTATCAACAGACAGTATACTACAGTTATATCATTTGGAGTAAATGGAATTTTTCAGATTATTTTTAGTGTGACTCGACCAAACTTTTATTGAAAGAAATGCTTTTGTCTCTTGACTGTTCTTTTCTCTTGGTTGTATTGGGCGGGTTACGAAGAGGTAAGATATTACCTCTTTCTAAAAATCCTGCATCATATCCTTCAACCACAGCAACATTACTTCCACAGTTTCGTTTTTACCATTTAAATAGATTTAAAAGAAAAAGGAGGGAAAATCTTTGAAAGCAAAACCTTAGCAAAATATTCATTAATGTAAAAGCTCTAAATCCTCACAGTACGCTTTCTGCCTCTGTTCATATCATTTACAAGCCTAATGTCTTCCTTCAGCCTACATGTGAACATGCGAAGAGCTGGGCCAGGCTGTTTAGTTCAGTGTTGTGCTTCTAATGGTGGTCAGTATATATTTGGCCAATATATGCTAAAATAGAAGATGTTGAAAAACCACAAGGCAAAAAAGGAAAGAAAACTCTTGATATAGCTCTTAATTACTTTTAAATATTTACATATGCATACACACAGTGAGAGTATGAATATTTCCATACAAGAGGATTTTCACCTACCATATTAATATGGTTGATAATATTATTTCATGGCAAAATTAATTTCTTGAGTTCCGGTTTCAAATTTATAGCAATTATAACCTTGTGGGCTGAGTATGAACTTATTTTGATATGTAAGAAAGTGGCAGTTGTGCATTAAACTGTAGTAGCAGGAAAATCTCTGAGCAAAAGAATGAGCATGACAAAGGAATAGACAAGTGAATGATAAGAAAACTCTTCTATACCAGATTTTTCTGGGATAGCATGCTCTGTTAATTCAAAAATAATGTATCCAAGAACTCAGTTACTATAGATATTCCAGGTGGTTACATATAATATGTCCAATTTAATCAATTTACTCTTATTTATGTATTTATTTTTAGATGAACTGGATCTAATCCATAGTGGGGGTAAAGAGATGTGTTCACATTATCTTCTGTAGATGCAAATCTAACTAGTATCTTCATAAGCCTTCTGCAAATTTGTTTGTTGTTTGCAAGTTGCATCTTAAGGGAAATCTGTTACTTATTATTTCTCCCATGTTAACTGCATGCTGTAATGAAGTGTACAAGTAGACCTAATCTTGAATTCTTTTCAAAAAGCTTCTGAGCAATGTGTCTCCTAAAACTTACCCTAAAACTGTATTTTTATGAGTTGAATTTGGAAAGCTTCTATTTATCAATTGGTTTGCAGCAAGGGCTTGCAAAGACTTTAAC
This sequence comes from Anhinga rufa, assembly GCA_013400875.1. Lineage (NCBI taxonomy): Eukaryota > Metazoa > Chordata > Aves > Suliformes > Anhingidae > Anhinga > Anhinga rufa. The sequence goes on along the minus strand of VZTV01084536.1, from coordinate 1,119 downwards.
TTTTTTTTTTTTGTAGGCTGCTGTTACTATTTTTCTTGTATTATGTTTGTGTCTTGAAGCCTCAGAAACAAACATCAAGAGACAGCAATTTTTCAAATGAATGAAGTTACATGCCTACTCAAATGGGTTTGAGAATTTGAGTTATCAAGCAAAACGAAGAGATGATGAGTAGTGACAAAATGTATTGGCTAGATACTTCATGTCCACAACTTTACTTAGGTGAGGTGAGGTTCAGTTTTCTGAGCAGGCTGTTAGGACTACAAGGTCAAAATGGCCACTCCTGGCTGGTTGCAATTAAAATCTGCTTCATCACACAAAATTGTAGTGGTGTTTTGTTTTTTTTTTTATTTGACTGAAAAATGCTAAAATGTATTTCAGCAGATTAGATGAATAATACTGAGTATTCAGGTAGGTTTTTACTATGAAATCATGGAAGAAATGCTTTGTTTTGGAATAGAATCAGTCTTTGGATGCTTTCATGTTCTGAAAAGGATTTGCAGCTGTCTGTTCTCAAGATACTTCCATCCTCTTCCATTCTTTGTCATTTTTTTAATGAACTCTGAGATCCTGGAGCTTAAATACCCTTCTCATACAAAGAAGGATGCTCCTTGCATCTTTTTTCTTCCCTTTGTAGGGACTATCCTTTATAATGTGATGTATTCCAAGGTCTGAAGTAGCTCAGATTAATCTGCTGGGCAAGCTGATAAGAAAATTTTTCTTTATAAGGACAGACCAGATCTTAAACATCTCAAGTAGGGACTTTTTTAATGTGGTGTGGTGGGTTAACCCTGGCTGGATGCCAGTTACCCACAAAAACCACTCTATCACTCCCATCCTCAGCTGTACAGGGGAGAGAAAATACAACAAAAGGCTCATGGGTTGAGATAAGGACAGGGAGAGATCACTCAGCAGTTACTATCATGGTCATAACAAACTCAGTTTGGGGAAATTAGCTTAATAAATTAACAATCAAATCAGAGTGGGGGAATAAAAAATAAAACCAAGTCTTAAAACACCTTACCCCCACCCCTCCCTTCTTTCTGGGCTCAATTTCACTCCTGATTTTTTCTACCTCCTCCCATTGAGTGGCACAGGCAGTTGTGGTCAGTTCATCACACT
>VZTV01084533.1:0-31977 GCA_013400875.1 Anhinga rufa | reverse complement strand
AAAAAAAAAAAAATAGCATTGCCTCTAATCTTCTATTAAATGCTAAAGGAAAACCCTTATTTATAACTTTCCCCAACACCTTGCTCATCAAACCTACGTGAAACTCATCTCCCCCAGCAAATCCAGAAGGCACCGCAGCCTTCACTGCTGCCTTATATAGCCCCTCAGCTTGCTAAGGCAGACTCAGGTGGGCTCCACATCATTTGCTGCTTCTCCATATAGAGAGGAGTTCAAGCACCCCCCCTAAATGCTGCTTTAGGAAGGGTAGAAGAAAGGAAATCTGTACTGTTTTTAAGCTTCTAGGGAAAAGAGGGTTAGCTCCTGTTAAAAGTCTGCTGTTTCTGTGTTGGAACTCAGAGAAGTAGTGTTTTTAGGTTAAACTTGCAAGTGCAGGGGTTTTTTTCTTCTTGTCTTATGCCTGTAAGGTAAGAACTGAGAGGATGAGCAAAACCAAGTTACAGAGCAATTATGTAGTTAAGTAGAGACTCGGCAGAAATGTTCCAAGTCATAATGCAATGTTTTATTTAATGCAATCATGTAAGGGAGGGTAGTGAATGAGCATATTTGGGAGTCATAAGACAGACTCAAGCACAGGATTCACTGGAGCAGATAGATGCCCAGTAATTATTCAGCTGTGCTGTGGGATTTCTTATGTGTGGGTTTGTGATATTGGAAATTGCAGCTGAAGCATATTTAAAGTGATGTGAAAGCAGGCCTGGCTTAGCTTCTTCATACGGGGATTTTTAGTGGGACCTATTTCTTGTGGCTTTTTAAGACTTTTCTCAATGAAAAAAAAAAGTGGAAACTTAAATTGACAGGAAGAGGTTAAAGGAGCACGGCGCAGCTCTGCGGTGCATTCCTCTGCTCTAAGCTAGAGCTGCCCTTGTTGTTCCTGGTGGATCCTAGCATGGCATCCGAGGCTTCCTGGGATGGAGAGCTTGTCTTTCATGCTGCAGCCGCATCGCAGAGTCTGATTCTCCTTCTACTGGAAGTGGCTTTTCCTTTTATTGGGCATAAACCTTGCCCTACCCCCAGTAGATAGGGGCAGGTCATCTGCTCCTTCTCTTCCATTTGTCACCTTTTTTCAGTAGGAGGGCAGATGCTTCCCAGCACCTCGTCGTGAGGTGCTCTTCTGGGGCTCTGATGCCAAAGAAAGGAAGGAGAGGATGTAAGGTGAGTTTATCTCCTCCCTATTGCCAGAGTTTGGACTAGTAAGGGTAAATCTCATATAGATTTGCAGTCAGAAAACAAAGGGTATGTTGTTTGAAAGCCTGTTTTAATCTCCTATGCCAACCAAAGGAGATTTTTTGGGGGGGTAGATGCTTCCCATCTGACACTTTCTGTAATCTTTCTGTTACAGAAAGCCCCTGTTCTCCATTTACAGCTCCCTGAACGTGATCTCAACAGGTTCCTCTGCTTCCCCTATTTCTGGCCCTGCCCCAAAGGCAAGTAAGGTTGTTCTGGCAAATTGGTTTATTGGTGCCTTGTACCATTCTGGGGTGAAAGGGACCTACAGGAGAGCTAATGCTGCTTAATAAAATGCACCTGGGAAGTAAGGCAGCTGGGGCAGTTCTGTCGTTTCTGTGTAATACTGTTCACTGAAGGATTTGGAAAAAAAGATTCTGACAGATCCCTGATGACTTATTTCAAAGCATGAAATACGAAGTGCCAATTTAAGGAAATAATTGTAAAAAATAAATACAAATTGAATTTCTTCCTTTTCATTTAGATTTCCGCACTTAAGCCCCCCACTCTCTTCTCTTCAAAAGAGAACTTAAAAAAAGCTTTTTTTTCAAAGTTTAGTTTCCAAGCCACATATTGCTGGAAAATAGGGGATTTAAATTCTGTTCCTATAAGAGAGACCCTGGCAGGCTGCCTGGATGTTGATGAGCAGATCTCAAATATTTGTGCTTTGGATTTGGCTCATTAAACTCCTCTAAACAGGGACGCATGTCCCAGCCCTTGAAGTTGGAAAAAAACCCCGATGGATGCATTCAAAATGTGGCAGTAGGAATGTCTTTGTACGTTAAGCTTTTTAGATATTTCAATTTTTTTCCCCCAAAGAACTCTGCAGGTTGAGACTTCTAGTTGTTTGACTGATTTAAATAGCGTATGCAACCCAATAATCTTTTATTATTAGAAAGATTTTTCTGCACCTGAAACCACTGTGGCTTTAATGATTTACCTGCTCATGCCACTGGCATATCAGTCATGAGCATTTTGAGTGTGTCCTATTGCTTCAGTAATCAGTCTCTCTAGCCTCGGTGTTATGGGGATAGGCGTATAGAGTGATGGAGGTGGATGGCGTTTTGCTTGCTTGCTGGTAGAAAGTAACTTTTCCAAAATCAGTGCGGATTGAACACAAACATGCTCTGGATGTGTTTTTTTTCCAGTGTTGGATTAAGCACCGTCAATAATTCCAGCTGGGCATGACATTTTAAGAGGGCTGGATCATTTTCTTTCTTTTTTTTTTTTTTTAATTATATTCAATGTAGCGAAATGCAGATGGGAGCGAGCCAAAGCCGCGGTGAAATGGCTCGATATGTGAGGAATGTTAGACAGCCCTGCGACCGCATCAGCCTCAGCGAATAATCCCTGCTCCACCACAGGCATCCCATGAGGTCCTCTGCCAGGGGTGCCCTGCACCCGGAGCGTGACTTTCTGCAGCTGCAAATATCTAGGTCTGGGTGGGGAATGATTCCGAAGGAGGGACAAAGGAGGAGAAAAAAAGATATTGAGCTTTCAAATGTGGTACATGGCTGGGAAAAACAGCCTGCAAATGCCTTCACTGAGTCCAGTGCAGTGGAAAGGTTTCTGCTTGTGCATGTGTTTGCTCAGGGCTGGCGTCTCCCGGTTAGTGCTCTCAGCACTCAGTGGCGTGCTGCAAATAAGCAATGCAGCCGTTAGGGCTTTTACCGTCATCCTAATGGAAACAGCTGGTTAGGAAACTTGTTTAGAAAGGGGGTGGGAAGGAAACGCTGTGCAATGGCCTGGCCTAAGCAGCTGGGGTAGCTGACGGCGGGTCTGTGGACGATCGGCATAAAATGCCCTTGGGAGTGCTTTTCAGAGCTGCGCGAGCTCCCGCTTTTCCTTTTCAGGGTTGTGGGCTGCGATGGCAGTGGGAGCAGACGTGATGTTTCCAGGCCTGTAGACCCATTTTCATCATGCATTTACTTTGCAGACAGGCTGCTTAAATGCTCCTGTCTTCATGAAGATTGTGAGATTTCAAAGAGTTGGTATTTATTTTACAGCAAGGGGTCATCAACTTTTCTGTCTCCCCGTCCTGATACTTGATGATGGCTGTTTACTGGCCTGTGAGGAGTTGGTGTCAGTCTAGCTTCTGGAGTCCTTTGGTGTTAAAGTAACTAAAATTGCCACCTGAGACAATTTTGTGGGTCTGGCTGTTCAGTCTAGTGCTTTTAGCCCTATATTGTGAAAAAGCATACGGAGATAAGATAAACAAAACCAGTGTACTCAAAGCAATATCTTTATTTCAGCTCCTTTTCCAAACAGCTGTGGATAGGTGAGGTACAGCAGTGAAGCAGTTTGCCTAGCAAGAACTTTTCATTCTTCCTTCATACAAATGGCTCTGTATGCAAACAAGGGGCTGGGGGAATGGGCAAGGAGGAACTGGGGAAAAAGCTGTCTCCTGCTGCTGCATGTACCTTTCCACTGTTATGTCAATCAAGTTTTAGGGAAAAAAGATACCAAATCCCCTAAAATATCACTGCTTGCAGTAAAGCACCTTATTTTCTTTCAGGTTTCTCCTCCGCTTTCCAGAAATGAGGGTACTACAAGACGGCGGTTTTCAGACATGAGCATGGCCTCAAATTCCAGCTTGGCAATGAGCACTCTGAAATCGGATCCTAAGGCAGGGCCCACCATCTTCCTTAAACACACGTGTTCCCAGCCACGCTGGATGTCCTTATGTGAGAAGTGTTGCTAGCAGTACAGAAGCCTAGCGGAGCTTAGCATGTGGCTGCAACTACCCTTAAAACTATGCGCCTCTGAAAAAGCTTTGCTGGATCGATATGCTGTTATTTATCTAATTCTAGCATTATGCTCTCAGAATGTAATATTACATGAAATGGAACAAAACCATAATTTAGGGTAAGTGTACTGTGCAAAATACTGTTCTTAACACTGGTGCGTTCTCGCCCACCTGAGTGGAGCAGACCTGGCGTAGGTGCTGGTGGGTGTGGGCTCTTATAGCAATGCTGCACCCTGCAGAGATGCCCAAGTATTGATGTAGGAGTAATGATATTCCTTAACTAGCACCCAGATAACCGGTACCTGAAGATGACCCTTGGATATAATTAAAATGTCTTCTCTAAAGCAGAGCAAACAGGTTAAATTTTTGCTCCCAACTTGGCAAACTCTTCAGGGATATTACTGGGGATCTGTATAGGGCCGCAAAACGGGGGCCTTCTGTGTGCTGCTTCTCCAGGGCACTTAAGGGCTGAAGCCTTCTCAGTACTTGTGTAGCTTGCATCACCTTGAAGCACAGTCACCTCCATCCACACAGGTGACCTTGGCATGGACGTACAACCCTGTCAGCAGGCCAGGAGGCCTGTAGTCCTTCCACGTGGAACTAGACATATGCATTTCTAAGAGGGAAGACACTAATGTATCTACCAAAGCTTTGAGCCTAAAGCTGATGAATTGGCTACTCTACGGCTGGCTTGATTAAATGGCCATTGAAGATGATGTAAACATCAGATTCCTCACTATAGATGGCATTTTCTCGCTCCCTCTTGAACATCCTCACCCAGACCTCCTCTCCTTCCTGCAGGTCCAGCATCAGGCTCTGGCTCTGCATGATGCTCCGATCGCTGGGCTGGGCGTAGAGGATGGCCACCTCTTTCTCATTCTTCATCAAGTGCAGGTAGGTCTCCTTGAAGTTCCAGGTGTGGACGTTGAGGCTGAAGTAGTAGATTCCTGCCACGTAGCAGAAGAACTTCCCCGAGAACATGTTGAAGTGCTTGTAGAGGTTCACGAACTCAGTGTCAAAAGTGACGTGCTGGAAGTAATCTGAGCTATGAAGGGGTTTTTTCCGACCCACTGAGAAAGCAGCATAGAGCTGCTTACAGGAATGGCCTTGCGGGCCAGGCTGGCCTTTCTGTCCCTTCCGTCCATTAAAACCACGTAGCCCTCTTTCTCCTTCCTTCCCAACTGCTCCAGGGTACCCTTTCTCTCCCATTTCACCCTTCTCACCTGCAAGCATAAAGGAAAAGCTTGTCAAACACAAGCATGCGAAGCCCAGGCTGCAAACACATCCTGCTGGAGACAAGCAGCAAAGCAGCTGTGCTAAAACACCGTTTTCCCAGCACAGGTATCTGGAAGCATTGGTCGGACACCAGCACCCTCCTAATTCTCAAAGGATAAAAATGCTAGGTGAAAGCTTGGCTCCCCTGAGCTTGCGGTGCCAACGTTCACTGTCCAATAGTGGAACTCCACGGCCTGACCAGACCTGTTACATGAATTTCATGAGCACAGACCCTTCGTGCAGAGGTTTGGGCATGAAAAGTTGCCAATTTTGCTGAGCTCTGATTTGGGCCTGGGAGAGGTGGTTGGGTTTGTCCGGTCTGCACATCCCCGCTCACAGGACTCCCCGGCACATCTCCTGTATTACATGCTTAACTTTTGTCTGCCTGCCTTACTGAGGCAAAAAATGTGCATCGGAAAAAGTGAGTGAGCACCTTTCCTAGTTTCTAACTCTACTGTTTAGGAATTCCATGGTAGCATCTGCATCTGGTTTTTAGTGTGACCTAACTTGAGCTTCCAGTGATTCTGGTTTTTGATGGATTAGAGCCTTTTGCCAACTCTTCTCACTCGCACATATTTACAGCCTGTGCCGTGTACCCCCTCAACCTCCTTTTGGGTAAATAAAGTGGATGAGTTTCTTAATGTAGGGAGGAGCACAGCTTGCAAAATGAGGGCGAGCAAGTAAGATAAAGGATGTTGTCACAGTAGTCAGCTTTACCCACCTTTGAGGATGGTGATATCTATAGTGGGCTGGACTTTGGGCACCGAATAGGCAGGGTCGCTGCTCATCCTTGTGTATCGTGAAGAGATGATGGAGACGGGCTGCTCTGAAGGCCCGCAGCATCGCACGCACGAGAGGCGCCGCGGTTCCCGTCTCGGCAGACCCTTTTCCAGCGCGGCACCGATGTTCACAGTGGATACCAAGAGCAGGAGAAACACAGCGCTCATCTTCAGCAGAGCCAGCTGGACCAAGCAAAGGAACAGAGATGATTAACATGGTGATTCAAATCAGAGCTTCTGATGGGCCATCTGTTAATGTTACCACAAGGTGCATTTCTTATGATTAATTATTAGCTTATCTTGTAGTGGCACCAGGAGACTCCAGGTAGGAAGGGTGCCCCAGTGCGTACTGTTTACAAGCAACGGAAAAGGCAATCCCTGTATTCTCATTACCTGCGGTTGAAATATCTGGCAAGAGATACCAGGTAAACAAAACGGGGAAAAAAAAAACCCAAACCAAAACCTGCTGAGATCAGAAGCTACGGCTGGGATGCTTAAAGCTTGTCATAGCAAGCTCTGCTCAGGGCACACTCGCTGCATGGCTGCTGTTGGAACAGCCCTTGCTAAAGGTGCTGGGCAAAAGACTCGAAGTGTTGCTCTCGTTACTCTTCCTTGCATTGCCGTTCTGAAAAATTCAAAATCAGAGGCAGAAGATGAAACTTTAACTTAAATATAGAGCCTAAACCTGACTTTTTTTGAGGAAAAACCTGAAGGGAAATTAAACTAAAAAAATCAAAAGCATTTGTCACTTTAGATAGTCTCTCTTAGCCTCTTGCTGGTATCCTCTTTCCAAGGTGACCTAGCCAAGCGGTCTGTGGCTTTGACCACATCCATGTGCTGTTCCTAGCAGAAATTGTGTACGCTTCCACTTCTATTTTCCAATGTGCAGAGTGGAAAGCCAAATAGCTGCAACAAATGGACTGAACTGGGATTTGCTCTGCACTAGGTTTTTTAAGACTATATCATTTTCATCTGCTACTGGCAAGCTCCAAAGGCCCCGAATACTGGGTAAAATGAACAGAGAAAATGTTTCAGGAGGTGTAAAGGAGGTGAGTTTTCTCTAGCTCCTCATCCGTCTCCTTCCTAGGGAGGGATTAGAGCTGGGGACGGGCAACTGCAGCCTCATACCCTGAATAATTAGTGTCATTCTACTGATTGCAGTGGTGTTTCATATAAGACAGATTTTGGACCTCATCCAAAGTCCAATTAGTTGGATGGACTCTTGTTGACCTCAAGCTGGGAACAGCTTTTACAACTCCTCTTCTTCCAGCTTTAATTCCTGGAATAGTCGGGGAAGGTAGTAGCTAGATGTCCTGGCTTTCAGAAATAGCTCAACGGAAATGCAGGTCCCACTGCAGTTAGGGAGGGGATCTTGCCTTGGAGCTCTACAGAGGCTTCACTGGGCACAAAATGGACCAGCTGAGAAAATATGAAGGGGGGGAAAAAGTGTCAGTCCAGGACAAGGTACTTGGATTGTATCAGCATTCCTGGGAGATGCTTTCTTCTAGTCCTTACCTGCCCCAAAAGAACTGTCATTCACACCTTTTATTACTTGGTGTAATCCAGCTCCCTGGAAAGCCAATGAATGCTTGTTAGCAACAACATAACTTTCCTTCTGACAGCCGTGAAGGTCCTTTCATCAAATCTGTTGTAACTTGAAATGATCTTTCTATTCATAATGATACCTCATTCTAGGAACAAGTCTGGGGAAGGATTAATATTCCTTTTATATCAGTGTTCAGGGCCCGAATTTCATTTTCATTAAGTCCTTTTTAACTTTCGTTCGCTTCTTAAGGCATCTTTGCGCTGCCAAACAGGAACAGAAATGCAGTGCAAGTCTAAATGGACAGCAGGTCACAAATAACCAGCCCATATGTGACCAGAACAGAAAGCTTGCACTGCAGAAAGCATTTGGGCTCTGTGTAATGTTTCTGGGGTCTCCTCTGCAGTGATAGTCTGTGCACACACATGATGATCTAAAGAAGACCCCGTGTTCACTCAGAGTCCCAGGCAATCGGGGCCAATATATCCTCTTTGGGACTAAAAGAGGTTTAGCCCTTCTCAGGAGCGTGGGTAGTCAATAACCTGGGGATAAAGTACAGGGCATTTAATTACGTGGCTGAACATTGAAACCGGAGGGCATAGTAGCTTACAATACCTTCATGAGGGAGAAAGAGCATTCATTAAGAGGGGTATTCATAATGGGTGGAAGGGAAAGGATTCATAAATATGAAGAAATTGCTTTACATTTTTATAGGCCATTATCCTCCCTGAGATGAATGACTTTCCTATTTTAGAAGTGACTTAAGGGGAAAAAAAGTCTGGGTGAAAAATCAGTGTTCAGGTTGTGCACGTTTTACATTGCTGTAATCCAAGCACCCACTGAAGAAACTGCAGCCACTTGCGTGATTCATGAAGAGCAATTACTCAAGTTATCGGCTAGAAATTGCATTTGGACAAAAAAAAGAAGCAAATGATGCAACGATCCAGCCAATTCAGGGCATCCTGGAGCTGACACCCGCACACCATGTTTTTCTTCAAAAGTTAGTGAAGTTAGTTCACTAAAGCGGCAGAAACATGTTATTTGGTTGCAATGTCTGTGGGTAGGTGAAACCTTAATGATGTTTGTGAATAAACAGAGCTTCAGATTTGCAGTCTGCTCATAACAGACAAGTAAGGATAGGAGAAGGAGTAAAATAGGAAAGAGGTGGAGAGAAAGGAGCCCGAGAGGACTGCAAGAAAAGGGACAGTGAATTCAGCAGTATGGGATTACGTTTGGAAGATATCCAGCACAAAACCGGAGATCAGGTGAAGGAAAAACCCTGAACTAGAGAAATCAAATGCGCAACAGGAAAGGAAACAAACCTGGTAAGGATTTCCTTATAATAAGATCATGTCAATCTGGAGAAAAGAATGATTTGAGCCAAATTTCAGAGGAGAAGCAAGTATAACTCTCATGGTGGTGGGAAGTAAAATCTGACACCTTAAAAAAAAAAAAAAGAAGATACAAAAAGAATGAAGCTCAGAATTTAAGGTCTGTTTGGTAAAGTGAGAGGTTGTTTTTAGCCATTTGTTTTTCCCCTTTAAAGATAATTACCGTGACCTCGTTTTGTCAAATGTGGCAATGATGGATTCGACTTCAGCTGCATGGGTTTATCTTCTTGAGAAGAGAGCAAACAACAAACTTGGCTTTGCTCTGCTGTGGCCATGACTCACCAGAGCACAGGCTGGGAGGCTGCCTCTCCCACACATCATTCAGGTCCCTGCATGGGAGGGATGTACATTCTCCTTCCCATCACGATCCGACACGTTCCTTAGTGCCTGAAGTGATGCATTAATACTGCACTGAATGCCCCGAGGCTGCAAAACTGAGTACATTCCTCCCTGGTCATCCTTCACAACACCACTCTAGAGCATCTAGAGCACTCTGGACAGGAGCATCCTGCAAGGAACCGATTAAAACTGGAAGTATAAAATACTGTGTCTTCCATATGGGGAACCTGCAAATCGCAACCTGGTTCGATTCAGAAATCTTGGTTTTCCTATCGGGTAGAAAAACCCGGAGATGATGACAGACGCGCAGACACCCTAATGGCCGGGAGGAAAACACGTCTCACGTCTTTGGAAACTTTGAAGTCCGTAAATGTTTCACCTGAGGGCACCAAGAGATGGTCTCAGCCCTCCCTCTCAAAACCATTTTTTCAGTTCAGCTTCTTTGGCTCTGCTTTTAGCTTGGGTTCATTTTGAAACAGTTGATTGACAATTGTTGAGTTTGAAACGTTTCGGTTGAAAAATCTTGCGGCAACGTGTAGAAAAATGTAAATGGTTTTGGTGCTTCCGACGCCTCTTGCAAAATGCTCGCGAAGCAGAAAGCTCACCACGAGACTGAGCGCAAGACCTGTTTTGTTGCAATAGGTAACGTCAAAATAAATGACTTGTTCTTCCCACAGGGCTTCCAAGCCTCCCCACTCCAAAGCCATGAAACACAGCGCAGCCCCCAGCCCCTGCGAGTGGAACCAGGGTAAAACCCAGCGACCAAGAGGGAATTTAATCTGATGCTAAGGAAGAAATTGAGCATGTCCTAAATGGGCAGATCTATCTTTTGGGCAATATTTTGGCAAACAAAATGAAAAATTATGAATGATGAAATGATGCGTCTGAACCTGAAAAGGCAGTTAACGTGAGTGAATTTTGGTGACGAAGATGGCTGGTGGTTGGTTGCGTTCATTATAACATTAGAATATATATTATCGTTGGAGAGCTGTTTAAGTGTAATGAAAGGTTGCTTTGACAGAACCCACCCTTCAGCTAAGGTTTAAAAAGACTATTTGCTTTTTCTGCCCCTTCCCCTCTGAATTTCTGAGTAGAAAGACAGTATTTAAATATTACCAAAAGGGATTGTTTGTTCAGGTATTTCTGCGTGGCCCAAAAACTTCCAGAGAAGAAAAAGCAAGTGAAAATGCCAGTCTCCTTGCATTAAATTCAAATATTCCCGTTGTTCAGACCCTTTTGAAAGGGTGTGTCTGTCTTTCTAACCAGGGCTGGCAGTGCGAACCCTTCCGTGGGTGCTGCACCGACAGCCCGGGCACAGTGCTGGTGAGGATGCTATGGCCAAACCAGGGGCCCTGATGTCTACCATGCTCAATCCAAGGCACAACAGATGATGAAATGACGTATTTTTGCTCTGTGCTGACCTTGGAAGTACCCTGACTGAATACAATCCATCAAGCTTTTTATTTACGTGTTTTTTACCTGCTATGAGCAACCTGCATTAAAGTGCTGGTTTTCCAGTGACACCTGGCATTCCCAGTGTCTGCCAGCAAAAAAAGCCAAATTCCTCCCGTGAAGGGCTTCAGGGATGCCACAAACCTCTGCTAGGGAAGGGCAGAAACCATTAGTTCCAGTTCAGGGAGTTAAATGATGTGATTCTTTCTTCTTGTGCACAACTTCTTATTTAAATATATTTTCTTGGCACTATTAGAGCTGGAGAGAGCACCTTGATTGATTTCTTTGGTTCATGATTGAGTTTAATCTTCTACCTCAAGGTAGACAGCTTATGTGTGAGGCACATTTGCTCATGCAAAGCTTTTTAATGATTCTGTGTGCCCGAACAATTTTAACACTTGGATGTAAAGTAACACATCTGGGCAATAGAAATGATAAGAAATCCCCATAATATCCACAAAAAATAGCTTAATTGCTCTGCACACAGAGAAAATAAAGCAAGAATGCAAAGCAAGTCAGCCTGGAGGCTGGACCAAAAGGTTTTCCCTGCGGTTGGCAAGGTGGAGTTTGCAACCTGAACCCTAATCTTGGCCAAACCTTGCCTGCTCCACTGGCACTGCAGGCAGCCCCTGTGGGATGCAGAGGTCAGGTCAAAGGTACGGGTCTACATTAACCTACCCCAGCCCACGTTTTCACAGGGCACAGTGGAAGTATGTCCTTACCTTGTAGGGATGCTTGAGGAATAAATCCCGCTAATAACTGTGCTGAGCTCGCACGCTGCGATATTGAGAGTTCACGAGGCAGAAATTGCTCTTGGATCCCTGAGCCGTGCTTTAAAGTTCTGCTAACCTTTTCCGTCCCGTTATTCCTAAGGCTTCACTTGGAAAAGCGATCTCTGACCATCTTTGCTGTACGTTCACGGCGCGCAGAACGACACCGGCCACTGCCCATTTTAATTAGTGACAAATCCTGACTGAAAACCCAAGAGGGCAGTTAAGACTAAAACCTTTCTTGCGCCACAGAGATGGAAAACACATGGATGTGTCAGCCTCAAACCTCGACATCGTTCCAGGGATGGAAAATATTTCAGTTCTGATTTTTTACTTTTTGTCATCTTTCAAGCCTTGACCTCCTCGCTGCTCCAGACCTCCTTGCGTTGCCAGCAGCGGGAAATGAAGCATCGTTAGGGCTGGGTTGGTCTGGACACTGGACTTCCTCTTGGAAATTATTTGTTCAGGATTTTATTTTTTTTTATTTTCTTCCCCAGGAGGATCTAAAATTTCTTTATGAGCAAGTTATTGTAGAAAAGCCCAAAGCACTGAAGGAGCTTGTGCGTTTTCCAAGGCAAAGCTGCGGCAGCTCAGCGGTTCCTCTGCCCCCGATGCCAGAGCCGAGCATGGGGCAGCCCCTCTCCAACACGATGCTGCAGAGACGCTTTGCTCGAGCTGAGCATCGGGAGCCCATCTGCAGCCACAAAGTGACTCGAGGGCTCGCAGATGAGATTATTTGGATCCCATAAAAGCAACATGGTTTAAAAATTTCCGCTGTCTGTGGAGGTTTGCAGATGACCAATGTTAACGCCCTCTTGCCCGCAGTGTTTGTACAATGCCCTGGGGTGAAGCAGAAGAGGGGTTGGGAGCGGTGCTACGGACAGCCAGGTCAGTTTGAGCCCTGCGAGTTGTGAGCGGGGCAGGAGCAGAAGCAAAGCTAGGATCCGGCCACGGCGAGGTCCAGGGATGTTAGCTGCATCCGTGTTTGTAATGGCCCGGGTGAACATCTGGTCAGTGAGTTTGTAGCACCGTTTCTAATTATCTGGTTTCGTTTTTTTTTTTTAATTTTCTGGTGCTTTTTTAGCGTGTGCCTATTTCCTGTGTGGGTGAATTGCCCCAATTCCTGTCCTGGGAGGAGCTGTGAAACACCTTCACCCCCACTAGCGCCTGCCCCTGAGCAGCAGCGGCTCGTGCGGTCACCATGTGCTCTCTCCAGCTGCAATTTCTCCTGTCAGGCGTGGGAAGAGGTGAGGATCCCAAGCAAACACCCCTTCCTATTACCTGCACATGCTTAGACCTGCGGGATTGTATGGATTTAATGCAGTCCCCTGCAGGTGCCATGGGAGGACAGGCTGTGCCCGTATGGAAAAGGTCCCGGGCACCTCCACCTTCGCACGGTACCACCTTTCCCGCTGTGCAGCAGGGGCTGTCATCACATTTAGCTCAGCACAGACAGGGAGCAAAAGGATGTTTCCCGGTTCCTAAAGAAACGACTCTTCCCTCTCTCCTTCTCCCATTCCCTGCCTGCGCCTCCGACACCAGGAGCACGCCTGCAGTGTCCTGGAAATGGCCCTGCTCCGGGCTGGGCGGCTCCTGGAAAGCCGTCCCATCTCCATGGCAAGCCCAGACGGTGATTCAGCCCCGCGCTGCCGAGGCACGGGGCGAGTTACAGTAAGTCATTCCCAGGGCAGTGCCTCTGAGAGATCAAAGCACCCTCGCAAAGTGGACGGCACCCAACTCTCCTTCGCCCTTCCCAGTGGAAAGGCAGCTTTCCCGTGTCTTGCCACCACTGTCTCAGCTGCTCCAGGAACTCGGCTTGCTGTGTGCCAAAATAAAGCAGAGAGAGGCGTCCCTGCAGTGGGTCCCGTGCTGTGCTGCCCCGGCTGGGTGGGTGGGAGCACCGGGGCATGGGTGCTGACAGCGGCAGGACCGTGCCGGCATGGCACTGCTGCAAGCCCCTGCTCGCGGTTCAGGAGCGAGCAGCGCATTCCGAACGGCTGCACTTCCCCGCGAGGCTGGAGAATCGGAGTCCCCTGGACGTTTCCACGCCTGCAGAGGATGCCAGGAAAGGGCTCTCCCCTGCTGCGGGCTCCTGCGGCAGTGGGGGAGCCTGCATCGCATCGGGCACCGTCCCGTCCCACGGCTCGGCCACAGCTAAGAGCAAAACCAAGACTATAGGGAAGCATCGTTCTGGAGCACTAAGGCTGGGTGGTTAATGAAACAGGGAGAGTTAGTAGGAGCATATTAAAGCCAGCTCAGCAAGAACCTGGCCTTGCACTTATTTCGCCTGCTGCAGTGAAGCAGAAAAGTGAGATGAAGCAGCGCAGGCAGAGACCACCTCTTTTTATGACTCACCTAAGCAACCTCTTCTGCAGTGTGGGAACACTTTGTTCCCTATAGCAATAGGGTTTTTTTTCCCCCAACTTATTCAGATCCATTTGACTTACCTTGTGACTCAGAACCCCCTGTCTTTTACTTTCCTTGCTGTTGCTTAGCAGGATGCATAATATGAAAGCTGCTGTTCATTCAGGGTTTTTTAGTTCTCGGTGGCTGCTGCAGCTTCCTAGCTGGAGTCCAAACGAAACACTGAAAGTCAGTCCGGCTCCTTATGAAACCCAGCAGCTAGGTTGTTTGCAAAAGCAGGGTTTTTTCTTGTTTCTTTGCTTGCATCAACTCGTGCTGGGTTCCTGCGCTTTTGCCCTCCTATAGTTTCCTTAAGACTTGCAGCCAGTCTGTCGGGTTGCACAGTGCCTCTCACAATGATGGAAATGAAGAATAAAAAATTTGTGAATTGAAAAAAAAATCAAAAAACCACAGACCCAAAACCACATCCAGTGTTCCAGCCAAGAGAGAAAGTGCTGGGATCACATGGAAATAATTTTTCTTTGGGAGATTTCAGCATCTTTTTAGGCAGGAGAAAGGAAGGAAAAAAAAACCCCAAACCCGATAATAAAAGCTCTGCCTTTTGTGCTTGAGCTGCAGAAGTGGCAAAAGCCTCTTGAAGGGGTGCAGCAACAGAACCTGCCCCTGCAGCGGCACTGAGGGAAGGTGCAGGTGAGTGTCCGGGTGCCTGGGGACAGGCCAGCACCAAGGGAAGACGTTAACCCCGCTGTCCCGTGCACCTCTGTGCTGAGAACCAAACCAGCGGCTCTTTGCTTCTGTGGGCGCAGATTTGGGGCCGGTCTCAGGAAGGTGATGTGCAGCAGCAGGGTGCTGGCTTCCCTCCCTGCTTCACAGGCTTGGGGGATAACGCCTTATGCCAAACCGCCCATGGCAGGGTGTGATGAGTATTAGCACCCTATGAACGGGAAAGGAAGGGGAGGCCAGACACAAGCACAGGTTTGAAACTTCCTCAGCGTGTCTGCAGTCTGCTCCCATCACTCCCTAGCTGCTGGTGTTGTGTTTTGCACTAACTTCTCCATGACACCCAGAAACGGCTGGACGCTAAATTGCCACTATTTCCCATAATTGGGACTGAATCACCGACTCCTCTGGCTGACTGCAGCAATTATAGCCCTGGTACCACGAGGGTCTGCGTGGGACGGGAGGCGTGGAGACCGTCTCCAGAGGAGGCTGAGCTCAGAGGGCATCTTCAGGGAAACCACCCAGCCCTGTCCTGCCCGCGCTGGCCCATCTGCGGAGGAGCACACGGTGGTCCTGGCCACGTGTGGGTCCCTCGGGAAGGCTGGTGGCTGCCACGGTTCCTGCGCTCAGGGCAGCGATGAGACCGCAGACCCTAGCACAGCATGGCACGTTGCTGCATGCCAGCAGGGTCACCCCTTGGCCAGGAGGTGATGCGGGAGGGAGCACAGATTGCTCTTGTCCAAGGGGCTGCTGAGGCAAAGTCACTCAGGACAGCCAGGAGCAGACGCGAGCATTTCAGAGTGTGCTGAACACCGCGCGCCTCCCCGGCTCTGGGGCAGAGCAGCGCTGCAGCAGTGCTATTTGATTTTAGTGCCCACACCTTCTTAGCTGAAATTGCAAACTTGGCCATTTCCAGCCCTTGGAAAAAACAACGTTGGTGGCTTTATTTAAAACCAGGTTTGGGCTCTGAATTTGTTGGGTTTGGTTTGGTTTGGTTGGGTTTGGTTTGGTTTGGTTTGTGTTTTTTTTTTCTTTCTTTTTTCTTTTTCTGTTTTGCAACTGCCTCCCATTAATCGCAAAAGAAGTTAAAAGAGGTGGGTACCCTATGTCGTGCAAGCTCCAGCATCATTCCTGCACTAAGAGTGAAAAAGAAAAGCAAAGCTTTTGATTGTCCTGAGAACATTGGGAGGAGAAAGGTGTGTTTTCTCCTCTCGCAGTGCCCTTCCCCACTTCGGGTCACAGCTCGGTGCTTTAAATATTCCTTCCCCGCAGTCCTCTTGCTCGGTCGCCTGCCCTGCACTTCGACACCTCACCAGTCCCTAGGGCACAGGCTGGCCAGGTTTGGAAAGTCTCTGCCTTACGTAAGGAGGGATGAGATGTGAGAACACCTTGGGAACCTCTCTCCTTTTTCAAAACCCCTTCAAAGCTTTGCCATCCCTCCCTGACCCAGCCGGGCAGGGGACATCTCAGCCGAGGTCCCCAGAAAGGTCCCCCATCTCTGCTCCAGGTGCTGATGTGCCCCAGCTCCTAAGTGCTCTGCTCTACCACCGCCCAGCAGTCCCCCACTCCCCATAGCTCAGAGCCCTGGATCAGAGGCAGGAGAGAGCTGTCACGATGGAAAAGGGGTTTCGCATGTCTTTGCAGAATTAAATATGAAAGAAAGCAACCTTTAAAGCTATAGGTGGACCCGGGCTATATAAGGCCATATAAATTTTTTGCAGATGACTTCTTTTATATTGGTGGTATGAAATAAAACTAGCAGGTGATTAAAGCAGACTGCAGCATGATTTTTTTTATTTTTTAATTCAAAAATCTGCAACCAGAATGATGAGGAGAGGGAATTGGGGCTACTGAGGAGGGAGGGCTGCCCCCATATCACGGGGGAGAGAAGATTTACATGTGCCACCGGTGCTGTACTGGGAGGCTCTGTTAGCAAGGACCAGTGAGGCAAAACAGAGAGGTTTGCTGCTGTCCCGGCACGAACCCGAGCAGCGTCCAGCTCTCCATGAGTCACCCTCCGGTGCTGGGCTCCTCCAGCCCAGCCTTCCTGGAGCCCCCCCGTCCCCATCCCCGTCCCCATCCCCTCCTGCCGCAGCAGCCGTCCCGTCCCAGCCTGCACGGATGGGCAGGAGCAGCCGGTGCCAGGCAGAAGCCACCTGGAAATGGGCACAAGGAGCCCCGTGCAGCAAGCGGGGAAATGCAGCTGCAGCGTTTCCAAAGCTGCCAGGAAAAGAAAAACTTTACTCATGTTCTTTTTGGAGGGACCTCAAACAGTCTCTAAGAAAAGAAATGTCTTTGTCTCACAAATGCCGACCAAAAGCCTTTCCTATCGTCTTCTCTGTTCTGGATTAAACACCAAAACAGTGTAATCTTTTCTCATCCATCATGTTTCCCGGGTAGCCTGCTCTCCTCTTGGCACTGCTCAGCACCTTCCACGGAAGGGAGAGGTTCCTCCGCGTGTCCTGCACCGGTGCCTCCAAAGCCACCCCGTTGGAGCTGCTGCATTCATTGACTTGGTCCCACAAATCACCTGAGCTCCAGAAGCAAATATTCCGCATTAACACGTTTGTGTTGCTGTCGTTAGAGGTGCCACATGGGTGACATCCATGCCTTCGCAGGATTTGGGTCTATCTGCCTCCCAGCAGCAGATCAGCATCATGTCCCGAGCACCCTGGGCACGCTTCAGCGGGTTTCTTTCTTTCCTCTGTAATTTGTCAAATATTTATAATTAGAACACAATTAGCAAATATCTTTGAGCCCTGCTGAGACATGGGAGCTGCTTTGCATCGGGTACGTCCTTGCAACAAGAACCAATGCAAGCGAAAGTGCAAAGGCAAATGCCGAAGCACTTAAAGCAGAGGGACGGTGCCCTGAAGACTGGCGTTTGGTTCCTGGCCCTGCTGCCGACGGTGTGGGGTTTTGGGAGAGCTTCCCTCCACCCTCCTGGGGATGACACGTCTCCTCTCCCATCCTTCATCGCCTGTTTTTAGACTAACTTCTTCAGGGCAAAAAACCAGTATAATCAGAGTACAACCAGGCAGAGCTCTGGTTTCACAGGGGGGTGTGAGGCCACCGCTGAGAGCTTACTTGCATGGATATAAAAATAGTTTGTAGATGTAACTCAATAGAAAGAGTGCTAAGGGCTCTGAAAATGCTCTTAGCTGGTCAAAACCTGTCCAGCACCAGTCTATATGAGAGGATTTTATTTTTACTCTGAAACTTAGGACAGAAGAAAAATGTTATGGTAACTAGCACTGGGCATCAGAGACGGTGTCTCCAGATTAAACAGGTTTTCTGCCTCTTAAAACAACAGCCTCCTTTTTTGAAATAATAATCACATTCAAGGAAGAAGGATATTTCTGTTTACACAGTTGATTTATAAAGCTTGGCTTTTGTCCACGCAGGGAGCAAGGGAAAAAACCAAACCAGTTCTGCACACTGCTGAAGGCTTGCAGCAAATTCGTAAGGAACCGTGTGCGATAGAGCAGCGAGGTGAGGGCGTGCTGAGCCCGTCTGCCTCCTCTCTGCTGGAGAGAGCGGGGACAGTTATTGTAATGAATGCGATAAGAAATTAAGCAACACTCAGTTAGAAAATGGACACACCTATGATAAATTTAAGGGACATGAACTGGCAAAGCCACGGTTTTCTTTGCAGCCGTGGTGTGCTGAGATAGGTCTGGTCTACAGGGAAGTGAATGCTTCTTTCTAATCAGTTAATTGATGAAGTGCCTAGGGTTTTAGGAGGGGGCTGGCTTCACGCTGCAGGAAGAGGAGCTTTGCCTCTCTGGGAACACGTGCTCAAGGACGAGCATTTATGACTTGGAAAGGACACCCAGAGACACGCGCATACACGAGCTCTTGCTCCAGGTAGCCAATATTAGTGACCCTCTGCTGAACTGGGGATGTGGGGCAGCCGCGGCGTGCTGGGACGCTGGAGCCTCCGTGCTCCGCAGACGCATTGCCCTGCGTGGTCAGGCCACAGTCACAGCTCTGCTTGCGTAAAGAGGCGTTGGAAACGTGTCGGCCGGTGTCCACAGGCACGCTCATCCTCTCTCCTGCTTTTAAGTGAAGGTATATCTTTTATTTATTTTAGCTTTCAAACACGCTATATATAATGGCTGAAGTTACATGAGTTGTAACCAGCTCTTTAAACGAAAAGGCATGTTTTATATGGCTTTTTCCACCACGCTGAACTCGGTGAGAGTGATGTGTGTTTGCTCTCCCCTCCCGCTCAAGGCTGGGGCTCTGTGCCATGACAACGCCTGCACCACGTGGCAGAGACACACACACAGATGATTCCTATGGAAACATTAAATATTAAACTAAGTTGCCTCCCGGCTTTCTGCTGGGGTGTCGTTTTGCATCACAACAGCCCCCTGGCATTCCCAAAATGCGGCCAGACCTCTGTGGCGTTTAACTAGCAGCCCAGATGATGCACGGGGAGCTGGGCGGGTGCGTGCAGAGATATGATTAAAGCAGCGGCTGTGCTAAACTCCAAAATAAAGTGGGAAAAGTAAAGAGCAGTTCTCTCTGCCATGCCAGCCAGGCAGCCCAGGAAGAGTTTTTCAAAGCCTTTAATATAGTAATCCCCAACCGATAATAAAATTTAATGCAATAAAACGTATACATATATGTGCATGTGTGAGCGTGCGGTGCTTTCAAGTGGCCAATTGCACAAAGCCAAAAATAATTATGAGCTAATTGGAATTTAAACAGCAGCGTGTGAATGATAATTGGGAACTGCTTAAGAATAATTTACTAAATAGCGTGAAAGCTGTGATTTCACAACAGTGTGAGAAAACATTTACGGCTGAAGCCTGGTTCTGAGGGGGACTGAAAGCTTTCTGGATGAGAAGAAATGCTGCATATAATAGGTAACGAGGAGAAGTGGGTGGCTTTCTCCAGGCTGCTAGAGCCTCCCAGGGNGATACTAATTCAGGCTGGCACAGAGAGATGGGTGAGCACGCTCGCAGCAGCGTACTGGGGAGGGATGCTCTCTCCCACCATCCGGGTTAACGAGGCGCGATGCCACGAGGCCTGATCAGCTTCCTCACAAGGGGAGGAGGAGGAGGGGCAGGCGCTGATCTCTTCTCTCTGGTGACCAGCGACAGGACCCGAGGGGATGGCAGGGAGATGTGCCAGGGGAGGGTTAGGTTGGGTATCAGGAGAAGGCTCTTCCCCCAGAGGGTGGTGGAGCCCTGGAACAGGCTCCCCAGGGAGGCAGTCACGGCACCCAGCCTGGCGATGCTCAAGAAGCACTTGGACATCACCCTCAGAGCCATGGGATGAATTTGGGCTGTCCTGTGCAGGGGCAGGAGCTGGCCTCCATGATCCTTGTGGGTCCCTCCCAGCTCAGGACATTTGATCATTCTGTGATTCTCTGAACTGGCAGGGTGTTTTTGCAGTTGCTAGCAATTAGGTGACAGCATGGCCAATATTAGATGGTTTGGCTTCTCCCATCCAGGATCTAGTATCTGCATGGGCTCCCTTGCTGGGAGAGCTTCCGCACCTTCCGAACAGATCACTCCATTACCCACATTTCATATGCAATTGTGGAAACTGGATGAGCAAATTAAGTGTGCAGCTTAGAGACGCATTATTTAAAAATCCAACCCAGTGACAGACCCAAATCAAAACAGCTAAACCCAGGAAGAAGTCCTTGGCACAGCACCAGCGTTCAGCCTTCAGATAGGTTTATCACACTGACTGTATTTGTACAGAAACCAAGATGAGCTGAGAAGGAAAATATTTCTCTTTGTTGTTTTGTTTCCAGGACAAAAGAGGGTTTTGATTTTTCACTTTCATTTCCTTTCCAGTTTTTAGATTACTTGTAATTATACGGTGCCGAGCAAATAGATGGTGCTCTACCTTTTTGTAAATGACTTGGAAGTTTTCTTTAATCCCTTGGTAGGGTTCACCTGGTATGTCATTCATCACGCCGCTGCTCTGCATTCCAGTAACTGGGCTCATTTAATTTGCTAGGCTGAAAGAAATAGCTTTACCATGCCTGCTTATACGGAAGTAATGATGGGTAGAACCCTGTAGCACATAATAATTGCTATTTTCCACAGAGAGATGCATGCACGTTCTGAGAATAATCTTAAAAATGTTAAAACCCACAAGAGTGAGACAGGCTGTGCACAACAGTGTAAAAATGATGGAGGGTGGTTTTCTTCCCAGATTCTTTTTTTAAATCTCTAGTTTTCAACTTTAAAATAGTAGTTGCTGGTTCAATCACTGGGTTGTGAGACACCACGCTCTCCCTCCCCAAGCTCGGCAAGAGCAGCTGCAGGTCCTGGCTCTCCCCGTGGGCAAAGTGTCCCCACATCTGCATCCCCAGGAACTGTTTCAGCATGTTTTAGGTTTGAGCCTCAAACACGCTCATCCCCTCATAAAAATGTCAGTCTGAAACCCACCTTCCGTCTATGCCTTTTTTTTTTTGCCGGAAAATGAAACAGAAAATAGATTGCAAGAATTTTTCACTGGGGAGATAAATGGAAGGATGGGTCCAGACAAGCCCTTCTGTCTCAGGACGCATTGCCTGGCCGGCTCAGCTCAACCCCACCGATTCTGGCAGCGCATTGACATGTGTCCGTCACCCCAGCGCAATCAATATGCTGACATTTCAGGTCGTCCTCGCAGACCTTTCCCCCAGCACAAAGATGCTCAGGCTGCCTTCGCCCGGAGGGTTTCACACCGCAGCCCCCCTCTCCCTCCCCTCCGCTCCCCTGGCCGAGCCCGGGCAGCTCAGGCTGCTGAGCTCTGGCAGCGTTTCTGCTCTTGGCTGGCTCACGGCTCCTCCTGTAATCTCCTATTTAACAGTCCCTGGCTATCGCTCTCAGGCTTCACACTTATTTCCTGCACCGTGGCAGACAGGGCTGAAGCTATCGGTGAATTTTGATTCCCTGGTGGCAGTTGCAGAAGCAATGTGGAAGAGTT
The DNA here is from genome assembly GCA_013400875.1 of Anhinga rufa. Taxonomy (NCBI): domain Eukaryota; kingdom Metazoa; phylum Chordata; class Aves; order Suliformes; family Anhingidae; genus Anhinga; species Anhinga rufa. Next base: position 10,414 of record VZTV01084533.1, on the reverse strand, counting down.
GGCTGAGATATCAATAAGCTAAATCTGGCCCCTCCATTCCTCTGAGAATCAGTCTTCATTTCTTAAACTGAGGCTATTTTATGAAGTCACAGATTTTTGCTCTTGACCTTTAAAGAATGCCCAGCCAGAAAGTTTTCCAAGAGCAAGGACCTGTGATTTAAAAGTGGGAGCAAAAATCACTCATTTATGTGAGGGAATCGGAGATGAGGCAGTTTGATAATTAAATAAAAAAATACGGAATGTGCTTTATAAATAGATTCAACGGCAAAACTTCTGCTGCCCTTGTGTTACTCCTGAGCTGCCACAAACCCCAGGAAGAAAGCCTTTGCTTTTAAGAACTTGTAATTGAATCTCAGGGGCAGAGATGGGCACAGAAAGCTCAGGACAGCCTGGGCAGAGCGTGAGGTGTCCCCTGCACGAGCCGTGCTCCGATACAAGGCTGCTTCACCGCCATCAGATGTGCATGCTCCCAGCTCACATCAAATGCTGAGCAAAATACACAGGCTTGAATCTCTCTCCCTCCCTTTTAGCTTAATGCTTTCAACCTTTCTTACCTACCAAGGTATGAACACTCACATAGACAACTCATACGGCTCCGGTGCCTCGTCATTCAACGAGCCACGAATGAATCAGACAGGAATCCCCGGGCCCGGGGCGGCAGGGGGTGGTGATTTCAGCTGCTCTGGTATAATTTTGGAGACCTTTTTTTCTTTTCATATTGATGTGGGGCTCATTTTTAAGCAGAGGCAACGTTGTCAGTAGTGTAAGACCTGGATGGGAAGAGGTTTCTGGCTGTTCAGCTGGAGCAGTCTGCTCGGGTGGACCCAGCACCAGGAACAACCACACCGATTTTTATTCCATGCTGGCTGCCAGCCTGAGGATCTCAGCTCGGCGTCCGGTACCAGCAGCTAGCAGTTGCCAAAAGCATCATTTTTCTTCTTGCATCTGGAGAAAAAGAGGAGGAAGGGCAGCATGTAACACTGATCTGCAGGAGCGCTCGACATTGACGTATATACCATGAGTATTTTTAGCATCCAAGCACACTTTTTCTTGGCCGCATCATGACACCTGAGACCACTCCTACAACATCAGTATAAGGGTAATCGTTTTATGACGGGAGAGGGGAGGCATAGAAAGGTTAAATGATTTCTCTCTTTCTGCATGGCAGCAGACCTGGGAATAAATCTCAGGACCTCCCTGCACCTCCCCAGCGCAGCCTTAGAGGCTGTCAGCAGACGGGCGATGGTTCAAGGGCTAGCTGCCACTTCTGTCACTCTTTAGCAGGTCTAATGGAGGCACCTTTGGAGGGAAGGCAGGCAATGCATCACCTCCATGACAGTGGCATTCCCAGTGCCCTTCCCAGCTTGGCCAGCACAGCCCCCATCCATCATCAAATGCATTTCAGCTCTATACTTCCCAACGAGGCTGGAGTACAATGACTTCTAGGCATGGTAGCCCCAGTTTCAGAGCAGTCCTAGGTAAGAGGTGACAGAGAGCACTAGGAATGCTCCCATGGGGCAGGCAGCTGCTACAGAGAGGTCTAATAAAGTTGCAGAATCAGTTGAGTTGGCAGAGAAGGGCACCGAGCTGGAGCTCGTCCATTCCTCTGGCCTCTGAGAGAGGCCGTCAATAGCTGGAGAACTGATGAGCAGCAAAGCAAAGAGTTTTACTCAGACATCTTGATACGGAGAAGTTGGCCTTTGATGGGAATCCAGCCCTGTGAAACCTTTCTGGGAGTGGCAATGATCTCCATTCAGGATCTCTCAGGTTAATGACTTCTAGGCTGGTTGAAACTGGGTCAGTGTGACAATCGGGGGTTGATTTTGTTTTCTCCTTGTCAGTAGTTTAAGAGCAAAGCTGCTGGCAATGCTTACCAATGTTATTGCAGCCCAAGGCCTCCTACGGACTGCCCGTGCATTTTAAAATCCTATTCTTGCGCAACCACCACGGATCAAACGAGCAATTACATGGCGAGACGCTTCTGTGCTGAGCCTGCCTCTTCCTTTATTAAACTAAAATCACGACTCTCTGCTTTGACATTTCACTGTTGGCCACGGATTAAATGCATAGGATGAAGACAAAGCTGTCCGTTCGCGTGGCCAGGAAGCAAAGCCTACGACTGATCTTAGTGACGCTCCTCATTAGGCTGGGTTCCTGTCTCAGGGAGGTGAGCGCTGATACGGAAGCGCAAAGAGGAGAAAGTATCTGCCAGGGGCGTAATGCGGAGCACAGACTGAGCCAGAGCAGATCTGCTCGACCAAGAACAGCAACTGCCAACAGACAGATGTTTGTCTGGTCTTAAATTACACTGCCTGCATGCCTGGAAAAGATACTGTCTTATAAATAGCAGTGCTTCAATCCCCTATGGCTTTGCATATTCAGGTCCCACCGTAGGGCATACGGGTTTTAGGCAAAGCTAGCTGGAAAGGGCTGTCGGTAGAAAGTGTCTAGGGGTGTCTGGCAGTGGGTGTCTTGAGCTTCTTCATGGGAAGTTTCTGGTGGAGAGAGGGGGAGTGATTCATTCTTTCTGTTCTGCACTCTACAGGAGGAGAAACCCTGGGAAAGCACCACGTTTCTGGCTGGAAAAGAAGGTTTTAAGGTTTTTGGCATTGAAGTGTTTCAGCAAGAGTCCAAATTCTCCATGAAATGCAGACATTTACCATGAATATACAGGAGATCCAGGCTGTAAAGCAGCATTTCCACTATTCCAGGGCTGCCTTCATTTCCTGGGCAGGATCTCAGAGACCTTCGGCTGAGAAACAGCCCCAAAAACATGCCAAGAATTGAGTGCTCGTTGCGGACTGAAACCCAAATAGAGCCAGATTCCCAGGTGGGAGTGGGGCTGCCAGGGGGCTGTCCCCCGTGACAGGGCTGGTCCCGCGCGCTGCGGCATCCCACCAGCTCCCACTGGAGCAGGGTTCCCAACCTGCAGGGTTAACCTCTACCTCTACGAGATCCGCCTACTATCAGTGTCAAACCACTGATGAGTGTGGACCCAAAACTTCACCTCCTGCTTTTTTAGGAGGCAGACGACGGAGCTGTGCTGATGCAGCCGACTTGCACAAACGCCTGGAGAAGCAGGACTGCTTTCTCCTTCCCCGACTTGCCCCAAGCTCTCTCCTCGCCAGCCAGCAAGGCTCAGCTCTCCTCCCATGCGTGCTGGCCCCAGCGATGCCGCAGCCGGGCTCAGCGCTAATTGGGCCCGTTTGGCACATACAGCGGGCTCGTTATGAGCAGCTCCCTGTTTCGGACCTCAAGGCATCCTGTCCGTGCTGCTTTCTGCGAGTAGCCATTTCTGCATATTGTACAGGCAGAAAAACAAATGTCATCTAGCGTTTTGGGGAGGAGGAGGGGGACAGCCAGTGCAACTCACCCATGGCCTAACCTGAAACATTCTGCATTACAATTTAACGTGACGGAAAGCTACAATTAGCTCTAATTAAGGCAGCCTCGTTGCCTCACCGAGAGCGGAGCCGCTGTCAGTTCCATTTTCTTACCTTTCCACAACAGCGACAAGCTGCAATTCAACAGATTAATACTCCCGGCACGAAGTACTCCCCCCGTAACACTGATGAATGGGCGCTGAGGATTTATTACTGATACGCTGTGGTGGGGCCCCAGAGCACTCTGAGCACTGGGATCCCTCAGAGAGAGGGTGTATATATTCAGGGTAAAAAGTCAGAGCATCGAGAGTGCAGATGTCGGATGTGCCCCGGGGTGACACGGTCCCTTGGCAGGGCTGGGATAAATCCACCTTCCTCTGTGCTACAGGCAGTGGTGGACCCATAAGAGCACTGAGCAGCTGCCTCCAGGCATTGCAAGCTGGGTATCACTCACTGCTGTATGTCCTGAAGAGTCTCGGTGAGACCGCTAATAAAAGGATTAGACCGCTAATAAAAGGATAAAATCCAGAAGTTATTATAAAGCAAATCTCATAAATTTTTGTCTCGGTCGATGAGCATCACTGGGCTTCCTGGAAGGAGATTTAAGACCCTTTCCACATCCTTTCGTACGCTGATCTCTTTGCAAACTATTTCACGTGCAGACAAGGCGGGTAAGCTGCACCTCTGCCTCAGGATGAGTTAGCATTTCTCTCCTCCATCATGCGATAGCAGCCGGGACTGCTCTGCTCTGTATCCAGCCCAGTCGTGAGCAAAGTGAATCATCCTCATCTGCAATGCACTGTATTCAATGAGCAGAGATGCTCTATCCTTGCAATTAAACGTAATTTCTCTGTTGCCCTAGAGAATAGAGAACCGTACCTCATTAGTGCAGCCAGTCTTTTACCGAGGCCAGGACAGGATTTTATTATGGCTGTGTTGCACATGATACCGAGTCGAGACTTGTGCCATTTTGGGTCATGTTATTAACTGAAAGAAAAAATCTCTGTTACTACGGATGGAGTCACATCAGCAGATATCTTGAACCTTTTCCTGAAATCAATCATCTTCAGGAATTAATACAGTTCTTGATACGAGAGTGTCGAAGCCTCTGACAATCGCACAGTATCTGTCTGCACGCTCCTGGGCTTGGCCACGAGCTGGATTCCCCCACGCAGGAGATTCCACCCCATTTTGCTTCTTATTTTGAAGCAGAAAGGAATTCAACATAAAGAAATATTGTGATTCAAATGCAACGCTTTACGTGCATTTCAAACTTCATTAAATGATAGAATAATAGAATCACAGAATCATGGGTTTGGGCTGGAAGGGACCTTTAAAGGCCATCGAGTCCAACCCCTCTGCAACAAGCAGGGATGTCTTCGACCAGCTCAGGTTGCTCAGAGCCCCGTCCAACCTGACCTGGAATGTGCCCCGGGATAAATATCAGTGCACAGAAGGAAACGGTTTCATTTCAAAATAATAAGAAATGCACGCATTCCCTCCTGGGGGGGCCAGAAGAGGACGCTTTGACACGGGGTAGCTTTCTCATCTCCTTCGCAGAGCAACGGCAGGACTTGGGGAAAGGGTCCCGGGTGCGGGGCAGCACAAGGAGCTCGGCGGCGACCAAGGCATGCGGCTCCGTACGTGTAAAACATCCACCTCCCTTCTGCAGAGAGACGTGAGCAGCGGCGAGATAACTAGCTGAGACCCAGCAATTGCACGTCATTGCAGTTAATGGCTTATTGATGGGATCAGAGCTTTTCCTCCCATCATTAAGATGCGAGATCTGGTTTTAGATTTTTACTAATTTGTTTGTTCGTAACTGTTCAATAGATCCTTTCTGCAAACATGCTTCAATCTCTGGGTTGTTCACAGACGTGTTTGCTCAGTGTATTCCCGTTCGCTTAATAAATTCCAGCTGTTCATTAGTATACCTATGATATGATATTACTTGTGTTTCCTGAATGGATGCAATAAAATAGATACATTAAATAAAAAGTAAATTAAACAAAAAATGATAGGTGGAGGGAAAAAAAAAAAAGGTTCATCAATATTTTCCGGAAGAAGAAGTGAAAACCACGTGGACTTTACACTGAAGAGGGCAATCTTTCCCCTGCGGAGGCAGAGCAGCGGGGCAGTGGCGACGAGGCAGTAGCGTCAGCCGTGGTCCGCAGCCAGAACCCTGAGCCACGATGAGTCAAAAGCAAGGGAAAGCGACACAGTTTCAGTGTTCGCGCCTCTAGTGAAAGCTAAACCTGCTCTGCATAGGCTATTTCACCCTGCACTCTCACCGTCACCATATAAACCTCGATCACAGTGTAAAGCTTGTAGCTCAAGCAGAGCAGAACGGAGAGCAGATTTCCTATTTCCCCAAGGAGCTTTTAGGTTTTCCAAGTGGTTTTCCACTCTCAGCCTGAGAGAGGATGGAAAATCTCAATTTTTTGTGAACTGGAATCAATGAACTTTCTAATTTTGGCTTGGCTGACAAGCTGTATTGTTTTTAATTTTATTTTTGTTTCCCTAGAAAATTACTTCTATTTCAGAACGGAAATGAATTCAGTTAGGGGAAAAGAAAAAATGGCCCAGTGTGCCTCCTTTCCCAGGCGCTATTCTGGCTGCTTTGACAGGTCAGCCACATTTTCTCCCTTGGGAATTTTCCAAAATGGGATATTTGTGGACACAGATTCTGAATCCAATCGTGCAATCTATGTTGGCAAGTTTAATTTTGCAAAAAATAATTTTTTTTTTAATTAAATAATTCTATTTAAATACCAAAGGATACCTGGCAAACGTGGGATTCACCCCACCTCAGTGGAGCCGCCTGTACCCCAGCCACCCGTACCCCAGTCGGGACAATCGAGGCTGCAGACTGGGGAGCGTTTCAGCAGGAGCTGTCGTGTTTTGGCACTCCCGCATGGCTGTGTCTGGAATATATTTTCAGTTCCTCGGTGCACCTTGTAATTCAATCAGATAAACACACGGAAGGTACAGCGATGTTCAGGCGGCGCGAAGCGCTCGTTGTATGATTACAGCAAATCTTTCAGCTCCTCCGAGCTCGCTGACAGTGACTTATTTCTGTATTTGTAAGTGCTGCTGTTGATGATGGAGGAGTTCACAGGGCAATAAACAGGATAAAAAGCCAGGCTGAAAAATTTGATTACTGTAAAATCTATTTATTTCAAGTACACCAGTTATTTCTATTATGGGACATTTTAGAAATAATTCTACGTCTTGAAGTAGTTTAAAGAAGATTAATTTTCCAAGGAAAAAAGCCTTTCTCAAATCATTGTATCTGTTTCTTGGACAAAGCCTGAAATTAGAAGCTTATCCTAAAATTGCTGAAATCAAAGGCAGGTCTTTCCCTTGACTTTAGAGGGTTATAAATCAAATCAGATGTGACTAGCTGAGCAGTACCGTTGCAATGGATAGCTGGTGCAGGGATGGGTGATGGGGCTGAAGATGTGCAGTACCAATAAATATATGGGTGTCATCCAACAAACGACAGGGTTTCGCTGGGCTGGGTGGCAGAGATGCCACCGGAGAGCTTCAGACTTCACCCAAGACATTTCTGGATCAAGATTAGTTTTCCAAACCTGGTCTCTCTTGTCATACTCTCTGCCTGGCTAAACATCCAGAAACCTTGAAAAGTGGAGTAAAAGGGAACAAACTGGACAAAGGCTCTTCTTTTACTCTGAAAAAGGAAAATATGAGGGCAAACCCCATATTCTGGCAGGTGACGGTAGCACCTTCCAAGGCTCCACCTGGATCCAAAAGATACCAGCCATCCCCACTCCTAGTAAAATCCAATAAATTAATTTTCAGCCTTCCTCACAGTCTCTAGCGGGTTGCAGGAGGCTGATGCCAAGCCCCCGTGGGCTGTACCCTCGCAGGCAGGTGCCCCATGGGCTCTGCCAGGGTGGCCGTACAGCCCCTGCCTGAGCCGGCTGCTCACGATGTCCCGTCCCCGAGAGGGCTGGAAGATGCTGAATTTACGTGCTCTTGGGCTTTTCCGTCCCCGTTTCTGCAGCGTCATCCCTGCTGAGGACACTTCGCAGGGGTTTCCCACAGATCTCGGGACTGTGCTCCTATGGCTGCTGCCAGGGAGTAGTAGTCACTGTATCTGAGGGGTTTGAGCCCAAAATGGACAGGAGCTCAGTGTAAGATTGGGATCCTATTGCTCACAAGGGTTACTGGTGCCTCCCAACAAAAAGTTTTGCATTTCAGTTACATCCTTCCTTTCCAAATACAAAACTCTTGCTAGTTTCTGTTGAATTTATGATTTTTTTGAATTTATGGTTTTTATGATTTATGAATTTATGGGTTTTTTTTTGTCTGAATTCCCAATGTTACTCCTGAAAAGAGTTGATGTTTTATCAGAAACCCTCATTACTGCACGTGGGCTAAAATTTCCCTGGATTTCTGATTCTTTTTGATTCTCTGCTTTATTGTTCTTTATATTAGACTGACCCTTTTGCTCAGTCTGTTCAGTGTCCTTGTTTTTCAGCAGCTGCCTGGAAATATTCACAAAGAAACCACAAAAAAAACCCACCCTCAATGCGTCAAAGAACACTTCTATGGACTATTTGAGAAAGACATTAGAAGTAAAATAATCCAGAGGTGGCAATTAATAAAACATAAACATGATCTTCCCGCTAAATGGTTTTTAGTTACATTTTAGAAAGCGAAAAACACGGTGGCCTTTGCTCCAACCATTTATCTGATGGAACGGGTTATTTTGTATACATATTCAGATCGCTGCTGCTGAGTTAATTCTAGCTGCCTGTCAAGGAAAAAGGCTACAATTGCTTTCCTACTGCTGCAAGTGTCCTGTTCTGCGTGGGGAAGAGATGGTCCTATTTAGGAAGGTCGTAATAATTACTATTGCCTGGAAGGGCTGTCCGGGCTGGGTCTGTAACGATGCTGGTGTTTCAGGTCCTCTGGCAAATCTAAGGGGTTGGTAAAAATATTTTCCTGGGGCAGCAGCGATCCACAGTAGAGATTCTGCCACCCCGGTCCCTTTGGGTTGTCCCACATTGTCGCTGCTGAGGTACCGCGTATCTCACCTTCAAAATTAGCCTATTCCTACTGTGCAAAAGACTTTATTTCTGTTAAAAATAAAGGAGATGCAGGGTTTGATCCTGGGCTGGGGGAATCTTGCTCCTTTGAAGCTGGTTTATAGTATGGATCTTCAACCGCCAAGATGTGTAGCGTGATGGCCTGACTTCAGATTAACAGGGATGCGTCTTCCGAGTGGGCTACGGAAGGCATCGCCTCCCATCCCAGGGCATATTAATTACGTCCTCCAGCTGAACAACCCACCTTCAATAAACACCAGTTTTGAAATACATCCCTGTGAGGCTCAGCTTGATCAGAAAGGATGGGATACGGAAAAAAAGGAGGGAGCGTCTCATTTTGAGGACGTGGTCACGTAGGAACGCACAGGGGAACCCAAGGGGGGGTAAATGCCACAGTTAAACTTGTGCCGAGCTGTTTTCTTAATGAGTCCTAAAGTCTACCTTTCTTGACCCAGTGGTTTAATTTAGCTTCCAAGTTTAACCGATCAAAGGACAGAGTGAAGCTGAGTAGGATCACATTTACTGCTGGAAGGAGCAATCTATTAAATGTGATAGATTTAGAGAAGACCACTTTTTTCCCCAACGTAAACACGGTCATTCATTTATTATGTTTAACTTTAATTTACTAATGCACTTTCTCTTTCCTCAGAAGCTCTAAAATGCCTTCTCAAGAGCTGCCTTCACCGCTACGTTGTACCTTCCCCTCTGCTTTTCTGCAATTAGTGCATCTTCCCGTTACTTCGACTCTGTCCCCTGCAATACTGCTATGCAAAACTGCCCTCTCAGCAGACCCCGATTAACGAGCTCTGCACAGCGAAGCGCAGACCTTGGCTACGAAATCTGGATTGAGGCACCTCACTAAAAACATTTTGCTTTTCATTATCAGGAAGAAGAACACCGTTCAGATTAGCATTCGGGCTGGGTGTGAGCGTAGGGAGAATAATTGCAGATAGTTAATTTATTCAAACTTAATTCCTATTCCTAATTACTCCCAAATAATATTATCTATATAACTCTCCCTTGAAGAAGCATGGGAGGTATTATTTCCAGTGCTCTGACAAAGAGGAGGAGCTTGTAAAAAAGTGCAAGTCTTCTGGTTTTGGCTAAAAATTAGGGGAAGACAAACTAGCCCTGCGAGCTGAGATGGTGCCTGTTGTTCCTCCAGCCTTCACCAGGCGTGAGCTGCGAGCTCTGCCCTCCTGGCGAACACCAACCTCGTGCAACGGAAAAGCACATGCATGATGTGAAAATTCGTTCCCTTGGCTGCCACGCTGGAAGGAAATCCCCTTTTTTCCCCCTTCTTTGGGATGGCGTGTTTTAGGGTTGCACGGGGGCTTGCCCGTTGGGTGGGAGCCGCTCGCCAGGGCAGATTCACGTGTTGCTCCAGTGGTTCCCATGTCCAGCAAAGCAGCTTGCAAGTCCTGCCCTCGCCACCTGGCAGGACTTTTCCTGCCCAATACATCACTTCTGCCTGCCCTGTCTGCCAGCATAGGCAGGTTGCGGACCCTACTAAATCTCCCCAGCTAGCATAGGCAGCCGAACCCCAGAACCCTGGCCAGCAGCTTCCCAGCTCCATCGCAAGCCCAGGAGGACAACGCCGCTGTCGCCCCAGGGCCTGGTCTCAGGATGCCTCAACTCCTCCTCAGCAACAAGGCGGTTTCTTGCAGGTTGAAGTGTCATTGCTCAAACTCCTGACATTGACTCACCAAAAATGCGGGTCCAGCTGCACCGTGCGACATGTCTCCCGCGGTGGTGAGCACCCGTGGGTTTCACTGAATCAACACCAGGGCGGCATCAGCAAAGGGGCAGGGATTAGATGGATAAGCCTCCAAGCACCCACTTCAGACTTAAGCCAGCTAGTACCGCGGTAATTAAAAGCAATTTAGTTAAATGTTTTCCCTCTGGGTGCCTGTTTTTGCTATATTTGGAAACCAGAGGTGTTATGGTTTCAGCTGG